>MCJB01029319.1:141051-155145 GCA_002018475.1 Nicotiana obtusifolia | reverse complement strand
CATGATGATATCAAATAGGTTTCAATCAAATATGTAGTAAAAATCATCAATCGGGACGGACCAAGTCACAGTCCCAGTAGTAAACGACCCCACACTCATCATCGAGCGTGTGCCTCACTTCAATATAGCACAACGATATGAAAATCCGGGGTTTCAAACCCTCAGGACATCATTTACAATCACTACTCACCTCGAACCGGCTAAATTTCTAGCCCACGACGCCTTTGCCCTTCGAATTGGCCTCCACGTGCGTCAAATCTATCCAAATTCAGAACAATTACGTCACAATATGTTGAGGGAACAAAGCCCAAGCAAAAACAACCAAAAATACCAAGAAATCCCGAAATTAGCAAAACCCGAGCCCCGGGCCCACTTCTCGAAGTTCAAAATTTTTCATATCAACGGGTTCCTTATCTCCCCACGAGTTCACCCATACAAAAATTATCAAATTCCGACATCAGATTGGCTTTCAAATCTTAAATTTTCGTTCTTGGAAGATTTGGAAAAAAAAATCTGATTTTTCTTCCATAGATTCATGGATTTATGACGTTAAATGAATATGGAATCATGATCGATGAAGGATTTATGATAAAGAACACTTACTTCCTTCAAATTTGTGGAAAACCTTCTAAAAATCGTCCAAACCGAGCTTCCCCAACTCTATTTTGTCAAAATGGCCAAAACCCCCGTTTTTATAGTACTTTTCTGCCTCGGCCGCCACAGGTGGCGCCGGGCGCTGCCTATGGTGCTGGTTCCAGTAGCCACAGATTTCCCGACACAAAAATAGGCATAACTTTCTCATACGATGTCCGAATTGGACGATTCTTTTTGCTATGACTCCAAAATTTCGATACGGATCTAATGCTTCAATTAAAACTGAATTTGGAGCCCATTTGCATATTATGATACCACTTATTCGTGAAGAGACGACATCGACACATTCTTGAAATGCCCAAGTTAAACTCCATCAACCATCCAAAATCCATTCGAGGCCCTCGGGACTTAAACAAAATATATCAACAAATCTTAAAACATCATACGGACTTAGTCGAGGCCTCAAATCACATCAAACAATGCTAAATACATGAATCACACCCCAATTCAAGCCTAATGAAACTAACAAATTCCAACTTCTACATTCGATGCCGAAACCTATCAAATTGAGTCCGATTGACCTCAAAATTTGCACAAGTCATAAATAACATAACGGACCTATGAAGATTTTCAGAACTGGATTCCGACCCCGATATCAAAAAGTCAACTCCTCGGTCAAACTCTCCAAAAATCTTCTATTTTCCAACGTTCGCCAAAATGCGTTGAATTGTCCTACAGACTTCCAATTTCAAATCCGGACATACGCCTAAGTCTGAAACCACCATACGAAGCTATAGCAACTCTCGAAATTCCATTCCGACCCTCGGATCAAAATCTCGCCTAACAACCGGAAATCGCCAAAATACTAACTCCACCAATTCAGGCCTAATTCTACATCGGACCTCCAAAATCAATTCTGATCACACTCCTAAGTCATAAATCAACTTCCGAAGCTAATCGAATCGTCAGAATTCACATCCGAGTTCTCTAACATTTAAGTCAACATCCGGTTGACTTTTACAACTTAAACATTCTTGAAAGAGACTAAGTGTCTCATTTCTTACCAAATCTACTCCGAACGCAAACCATTCAACGTGATTATATAAAACACGGATAACGAAGCATAATAAAGCAGAAATGGGGAAAACGGAGGGGTAACTCACGAGACGACTAGCAGGGTCGTCACATCCACGTAATCCAAAAAGCTTAATTGATGTATATTTGCAACCACTGATTGATGAGCTAAAACAATTGTGGTATGATGGTGTTGAAACATATGACATATCAACAAAACAGAATTTCAATTTGCGTGCCAATTTAATGTGGACAATTAATGATTTTCCTGCGTATGGAATGTTGTCTGGGTGGATGACTACTGGGAAGCTAGCTTGTCCATACTGCATGGAAAATAGTAAAGCGTTCACTTTGAAATATGGCCGAAAGCAATCATGGTTTGATTGTCATCGTCAGTTCTTGCCTCCTGATCATGAGTTTAGAAGGATGAAAAATGCATTCAGAAAGAATAAAATTGAATGTGATTTTCCACCTCCGATACTTTCAGGAGATGAAATTTGGGAGAGGGTCCAGAGCTTCAGTAAAGTTACTGAAGCTCCACCTTATAGATTCCCAAGATACGGTGTTACTCACAATTGGGTGAAAAGGAGTATATTTTGGGATTTGCGTTATTGGAAGGATAATCTTCTCTGTCACAACCTTGATGTCATGCACATTGAGAAGAATTATTTTGATAATCTGTTCAACACAGTGATGGATGTTAAAGGTAAGACCAAGGATAACGCAAAGGCTAGAATGGACTTGCAAGAATATTGCAGGCGGCCTGAACTACACTTGCAAACAGCACACAATGGTAAGGTGTTCAAACCCAAAGCAAGTTACACATTCACTTTGGAGGAACGACGGCAAATTTGTGATTGGGTAACAAAACTGAAGATGCCTGAGGGTTATGCGTCGAATTTTGGGAGAAAAGTTGATATGGAGGCGGGGAAGTTGAGCCATTTGAAAAGTCATGACTGTCATGTCTTCATAGAGACCTTACTTCCTATTGCATTTAGTGGTTTGCCTGAAAGAATCTGGAAACCCATCACAGAGATCAGTTTGTTCTTCAAAGACATGTGTTCTTCCACGTTAAGGGAAGAAAACCTACTCCAAATGGACCAGAACATTCATGTCACCTATTCTAAGATGGAAAAGATATTTCCATGTGGGTTTTTTGATGTGATGGAACACCTTCCAATCCACCTTGTACACGAGGCACGACTTGGAGGGCCCGTTCAATGCAGATGGATATATCCATTTGAGAGGTAATATTATATGTTTGATGTAATTTTCTATTTTATTTTAATGTTCTTGGCTAACCTGAAATTATGATAGGACAATTGGCAAATGCAAACAATTCGTTAGGCAGAGGAACAGGGTTGAAGGATCTATATGCGAAGCATATCTTGCAAAGGAGACTGCCCATTTTTGCTCTTATTATTTTGAAAGTAATGTGCCATGTGCTAGGAATAGGCCCAACAAGCACACAGTCGACCTTATGAATGATCCGTCATATCCACCTATGTCCATATTCAATCAACCAGGCCGATGTTCTAAAGATGTTAGAAAGAGGAGTTTGAGTGATATGGAGTTCAAGTCAGCTACACTTCACGTGTTGCTAAATTGTCCCGAAGTCGTACCATTTCTCAAGTAAGTATAGATTTAGTAGTTATCAAAATATAACAATGACTGTAATTACATCTCAATCCAACTACTAAAAATATTTGATGTGTCACAGTCACTTCGTGGGTCAATTTGGCCATGATGCTGTATATACGAGATTTGATACATGGTTCAAACAATTTGAAAGTTTATCCTTAAAATATTTAACACTACGTAAATAAACAATGTTTGGAAGTTATGCTAACATATGAATTTCTTTTAACAATATGTAGGTAAATGATCCAAATAATGGTGTAAACCAATTTTTGAAAGATATATCTTGGGGACCTGGGGTTGAGGTCAGAACAATGTCTAAGTACGTTGTGAATGGATATAAGTTCCATACCGAGGATTGCTCAAAAAATAAAAATAGCAACAACAGTGGGGTGTGGGTTCAAGGTGGTGATGGCAACCAAGATGGAGATATTGATTACTATGGTGTGATCAAAGAAATAATTGAACTAGAATATACAGGTTGGCCATACAAGAAATTGATACTCTTTAGATGCAAGTGGTTTGACCCACACCAACAAGAGGTACAAGAGTCCACAATCAATACAACATAATTGAGGTTAATCATAAGAGGGAGTATGATCGCTATGATCCTTTCATAATTGCACATAATGTTAGGCAAGTGTATTATGCTCCTTATCCATTGCGGCGAAATAAGTCTGATTGGTGGGTTGTAATAAAAACCAAGCCTGTGGGTAGGGTAGAAGTCGAGAATGTGTTAGATGTTGCATATCAAAATATCTCCACTGTTGACCAAATAGTGGACGAAGTTTTAGAAAATAATTTGGAACATCATGAATACATACTGGAAGAAGTTGATATTTTTGAAGTAAGAATTACAGAAAACGAGGAAGAAGCATCAACCGATGAAGCTCAAACTACCGAGGAAGAAGAATTCTCGGACAAGGAACTATACAACGATGAGCTTTAAACAGTTGGTTTCTTTAACAACTCTCGTTTATAACTATTTTCTTTATATTTTTCAATCTAAATATGTATTATATTATGCAGATGACAGGCAAGGGTCGAGGTAACAATGAATCTAGTAGTTCTCGGGGTCGAGAAAAGGCTAGGAAACCAAAGAGGAGGGTAGAAGATTATACTCCAACTTGTCCTGTCGTTCTAGAGTTGCCTATGCCTACGTCTTTTCCTCCATCCCAGGGCTAATCTGAGCCGCCACAGCATCACCAACCCTACACCTTCATGCAGACACCAGGTCTTTCATCACAGGGTCATAGGATTGTACGTCCGACATACAGTCCAGCTGCCGCACATCCACGTGGATCTCAGCCATCTGCATCGCATGGACCGCATCGATCCATGTCACATCCACATGGACCACGGACATCAGCGTCGCAGCCACTGGGGTCACAGCCACTCGAGTCACAGCCACTCGAGTCACAGCAATCAGTGACACGTCCCCCTGCGGCCGATACATCTATGTCGCAGGGCTCGCAGCCATCTTCATCTGGGACTCCATCTATTACAGGCCTTCGCCTGCGAGACACTAGCACTGACCCTCTACACCTTCCACACATGCCTCTGATGTACATGGTTCGGACGGTGATGGTGATGATGACGAAGAGGTGCATCGTGATCAATATGGCACGATCATCATAGTCCCTGAGGGTGACGGGTAAGAGTTATTTGTTATTTTTTACGTTTATTGTTTTGTACGGTTTTACTAAGATATTAATGTGTCTTTTTTTAATTACATTAAAGGTTCATCCCTAGTAATGTTACTACAAGGATAATCACCCAAGCCACTAGAAAGCTATATGATGGCCCTTATGCGACTTGGAGTGATTTCCCATTCTCGCTTAAGGAGCAAATTTTCAATGAATTTAAGGTATAAATGTTCTTTTAAGCAGTACAATTATTTATATTTATGATATTTCCATCTTAATACTTAACTTTTGAAATACAGAGCAAGTGTGTATGGGAACACCGCTATAGTGCGGATGTAGCTGCTAATTTTCATCTCAAGGCTCGCAAGCGGTTGTCACATTGATTTTCCAGAGCTAGAAAGTCGAACCAGAAGCCCTCCTGGTTGCTTGATCATCTATGGGATGATCTGCAAAGGCAATGGCTAACCGCAGATTTTTTAAAGAAAAGAGAGCAAGGAAAGAAAGCTCGTGTTTTGGAGAAGGGAGGCTCCCTGCACACTGGAGGTGCGATCAGCCTCGGTACAATAAAGAGAAAAATGGTACGTAATTTCTTAATTAATTTTAATTTTCAACGTCTGCTCTGTTTATTAACCAAAATTTATGAGTTTTAAGGAGAAGAAGTTGGGCCGTCCGATAAGGCAAGATGAGTTATTCAAGGAGACTCATATTGTCAAGAAAAAGAAAGATTCGGATGAAGAAAGGTGGGTCGAGGGCCGAGCCTCGACTGTACATGTAAGTTTTCAATTTTCATTAAGTACTTTGATTTACTTTTATATAACTTTTGAAATACTAATTCAATGTAATTTTTCTTATAGAGTCGCTTCACCACTGAGGTTGAAGAATTCATATGCAGCCAGCCACCATCTTCATCGAGCGACCCAATCCAACCAACGAGGATGCTGAAAGACTATGGATGCAGGCTGCTGGCGGTCCAAAATGGGGGAAGGTATACGGGCTTCCCACTAAGAAATTGCACCGCTATAAGTGTGGAATGCAAGGAATAGGCACTTCCGCGCAAGCGGAGCAACTTGATGGGGAGAGCCTCTCCGCTATGCGGGAGAATGTGGCAAAGCTCACAGCCGAACTAGAAGCCTCCAAGGAAAGAGAGAAGGTTAGAGATGCTCAGTATATTGCCATACAAGAGCAGCTCAAATCTTTCTTGGCTTCTGGCATTTTTCCGATTTCCCGGTCTCGTGAGTCATCGCCAGAGGCTCGCCCTCCCCGTGCTACTTCCTCCCGTCCTCCCCGTTATCATCCCTCCGGTCCTACACAACAACACCCTTATCCATACCATCTTGGTGATGACATTTCATCGGACGATGACACTAATGATGTAGACATTAATAATCCTTGAATTGTAATAACATTTAACTTATTTTGATTAGCTTATGTATAAGTTCTATTGAACTTTATACTTTGTTGCTTTTAATGTTGTTGTTGTTGTTGTTTAATGCTGCTGTTGTTGTTGTTGTCGCCGTTGTTGTTGTTGTTTATTATTGTTGTTGTTGTTGTTGTTGTTGTTGTTGTCGTTGTTGTTGTTTATTGTTGTTGTTGTCGTTGTTGTTGTTGTTGTTGTTGTTTATGGCATTTTATGCCATAAACGAATTTGGTTTGATGTTGTCGTCGTCGTTTATTGTTGTTGTTGTCATCGTTTATGGCATAAAATACCTGTTTAGGATTTTGGTAAGCTGGCAGGTGGTGTAGCTGCCAAAACAGGCGATTTCTGGAAAAATGAACCAAGAAAAGCGACCAACGTTGGTCTCAAGTTGGTCGCTTTTCACTGGAAAAATAAATAAATTTGGAAATTAGCGACCAACGTTGGTCGCTAAATTGCGCAGATTTTAACACTGTTCAGGTATAGCGACCAACGTTGGTCGCTTATTCTAAAAAAAAAAATTAATTTTCAGAATAGCGACCAAGGTTGGTCGCTATATTACCCAGATTTTAAAAATCTGAGAGTATTGTGACCAACCTTGGTCGCTAACTGTAAATTAAAATTATTCTGTTCTTAGTTTTGCGACCAACCTTGGTCGCTTAACAAAAATCTAAAGAAAATATTAACAAAATTTGCGACCAACGTTGGTCGCAACCTGTAAATTAAATTTTTCTGAAAAAAAATTAATTAATTTGCCACCAACGTTGGTCGCAATTTTTCAGATTATATTTATTAGGAAAAACATATAGAGACCAACGTTGGTCGCTAATTTGCGACCAAAGTTGGTCTCTATATGTTTTGCCGGAATGTTTGGTCCTTTTGTTGTAGAGACCAAAGTTAGTCGCAAATTAGCGACCAACTTTGGTCGCCATTGTATTGTGACCACCTGAATTGTGACCAGGCCTGTTCGGTCGCTTTTTGGTCGCTTTTGGACAAAAAGAGATCAATTGGTCGCTTTTTGTGATCGCTTTTTAGCTGATTTCTAGTAGTGAAACGATTGATGCAAATGTTAAGGTTTGTGCTCAGCGGCTTAAAGAGCTTGGGGTATCGAAGAAGATTGAAAACCTTAAAGACTCATTTGAGTCGTTGCGCGTAGTGCATGCCTTCTGATTTTTTGGCGAAATTCGAGACGGAGTATGGTAATGCGGTACATGGCTATTGAATTTTGGAAAAATTTCGGCAGAAGCGTGCTGATTCTTAAGGCTCATCGTGGATGAATATGTGCTTGATCTCTAGTGGCATAACTATCAACTATTATTAAATTAATCTAATTTATCTGTATGGTTAGTCATCACTCACTCACCGGTAATTCTTTATCGCTTACAGTAAATTTGGTGATGGATGCTCGGACACTTCTTGAAAGTGCAGTCATTCCTTAGAGAATATGCGCTCATTGTTAGGAGAGGAAAAAAGGCAGTCCGGTGCACTAAATTTTTGTTTTATACGGGGTCCGGGGAAGAACCAGACCATAAGAGTCTATTGTATGCAATCTTACCATACATTTTTACAAAAAGCTATTTCCAAGGTTTTAACTCGTTACCTCCTAGTCACATGGCAGCAACTTTACCAGTTACTACTAGGAGAGACACCCAATCATTTCTTCTGCATAGCTCTTGTCAAATGAACTGTTTTGATGTATTTCAAAGTGTGGCCGTAACTTTGATTCTACTTTCTTGTAATATTCAATTTTCTTTGTCAATGGTAATTTATAATCTCGGACTCAAGCAAAAAATTAACATATAAGATTTGTAAACAAACCGGTTTGGGACAGAAAAATCTGGATAAATACTACAAAGGAGAGCGGGGGATGGGAAAATAAGGCTATGTGAATGCAACTTTCACTAAGAGAAAGATGTGCCTTGATCAAAATGTATGATTGCCTCATGTTGTCTCACGATATTCTCTACAGCTTGACCCGCAGGAGTCCCTTGACCAACTCCAGGTTGTGTTTGTTTCGCTTTGTTTGGTTTGTATGTATATTTAGAATTTTCTTGCATGCAGAGAAAGAGAGAGAAAATCCAATGGGGTCAATTTTGAAATGGGCTAAACTTCTAGTTATTCACATAGGGCTTCCATAATATAATTTTAATACGGTTAGATTTTTTTATTGAGAACCAAAAAGAAAGGTACATTACCTGTTTTATTCGGTCAAATTCACAGGAGGCCCAATGCTTTAGAAGTTAATATTTTCCATTGCTGTAAAAGATTTTATTAAGTTTGTGTACGTCATGATTAAAAAAATTTGTTCAGCCTACTGTAACAGACTTAGAAAATTCAATGTGCTGTCTATATCATTAACATTTGCCATTTTATGCTAAAAAGCCAAAAGGAAAATACATCTATTCTTTAACTGATACACGCTAATAGAATTAAAAAAGAATTCAACAGTCCTAAAGAGCAAAATTAGGAGAATTGCCCTTGAACATATCACTTAGCTTGGATTGAGTTTCGAGAATTTACATAGAAGAGAGAGAAAGTCTTATTGAAGTCAATCACAATTCAATAGAATATTACAGTAGCTTCAGTCTTTAGCTTATATGGAAAACGAAGAGGAAAAGAGTTAGCTATAACTAACTTACTGAAAGGTTCCAGCTTTCTAACTGTCTAACTACCTCACTACACACGTGCGCCTCACATGACTCCTAATAATTTCACAGCTGAAACTAGAAAGTGATACAAATTTGGAAATCAAGCTAAGGTGGATCGTAATACTACTCCCTCCCTGAAACAATCCTTGTCCTCAAATGGAAGCTTGAGCTGGAACTCTTGCCAATCTTCCCAAGTACTGTCTTGCTACACTCCAACCTAGGTGAGGCATGGCTGATATCAGAGGCGTATGGGTTCATGTGAACTCATACTTCTCTCCCTAAATCATTTATAACAATATCATATTTATTTAAAATTATTTAAATATATTGGTGTGCACCCATGCTCAAAGACTTTTATGATGCAATTATTATTGGGTGCACCTCTATAAGTGACATTGACAGTTCAAATTCCACTCCAAATTGTCTTGTTTTCGGTACGGAGTATAGATATATATGTGAAACTTACTAAAATTTTAAAAAGAATATAATTTTGAACCTATAATTTCAAAAGTGTAGTGGGTTCATGGTAAAAGACTAAAGTTAAACCTATCAAGTATAAGTTCTAGATCCACCTGTTCACAACAGTACACCCATCCTCTTGAAATCCTGGATCCGCCTCTGGCTGGCACCTGGCGCCGTACTAGCCCAAGCGAACCGCTCTATAACTCATAATCGTTCATGTAAACTAGAACATACATATGTCGACTTGGCTGAAATCATTCGTTCTGTAAATTATCATGGCCAATATATATATATATATATATATATATATATATATTAGTAGGCAAGCGCCGTGTTAGTGAGCCGTTATTCTCAAACATATGGCCTCCTCAGCGAGGGTCGACTAGGCCACTGACATATTGTACATAATAAATATGTGTCTAGAAAGCCTCTAAGAATATCTAACATTGAAACATGGTCGGGATAGGTCCCCAACCCACCCATAAGTCTGTAGCAAAACTCTGATACCATGACTTTTAGATTCTGTTGCACTCCGAATGGAGTAGAGTGTTACCGATCCTTCGCTGAATGACAAACTCGTCTACTTGTAAGGGCTCGTCAAACTGGTTACCTATACCAGCAGACATGAATGCAACGTCCACAACAAAAAGGACGTCAGTACGAATAATGTATCGAGTATGTAAGGCAGAACTGAAACATGACAATAAGACAATATCAATGAGAGAAATATAAGAGTCAACCTGAATCTCTAAAGTGCCACTAAGGACCAGATATGCATACTAATTATTTATATATATATATATATATATATATATATATATATATATATATATATATATATATATATATATATATGTCTTTCTTTGGGACTATTATCTATATCGTAACATGACTATCCAACTGATCGATGATAACTACCCGACCTACCGTAGTGCGATGGTAAATGCGTAACTGCCCGACCAGCCGTAGCTCAGTGAAAAATATATGATTGCCCGACTTGCCGTAGCTCGGTGGTAAATGCGTAACTGCTCAACAGGTCGTAGCTCGATGGTAAATGTGTAACTGTCCAACCGATCGTAGCTCGATGGTAAATACGTGCCTGCCCAACCGACTGTAGCTTGATGGTAAATAAAGATGCATAACTGTCAAATCGGTCGTAGCTCGATAGTAAATGAAGATGCATAATTGTCCAACCGACTGTAGCTGGTTGGTAAGATAGGAGTACAATAGCCAAATCTCTATACGACTATATATGTATGCATAACATCAATTCATATTCTCACGAAAATGTAAAAGTTTTAGAGAACCTTCTAAGATCTTTAGGACTTCCTTCGGAGTGACGTAAGGTCGTTATATCTCCGATTATCTTATGAATACTAATATCATCATCATAAGCATTAACAAGACTTAGAATCCAATACATAATACATAATGTACTTGAACAACATCATGAGGAAGTGAATGACTTGGGTGTCCCTGCTTACTAAGAGCGGAGTTATTTTAGAACAACGTCTGTTTATATTTCATTTTATCTTAAAACATTCCAAGAGAAGAAAATATTTTGCCTTAACATACCTGTTCTTAAGACACTGGGAGCTCAACTCGTATCCGTTTCACGACATATACGATAACAAGAATGATACTATCGTCAACCATACGAAAATGCTCTTAATCGCATAATGGAAAGTGACCTATCCTACAACCAAACGGACAATATTTCCCTTATTCTTATCATTCACTCAATACTACCATAGATAAGGTAACACAACAACACAACCAACAACTCCTATAACAAGTTTTTATAACCCAAATAACGATACAACGAACGGCAAGCTTGACTACGATTATCACACATATTTTTCCAATAATTTCTTTCCTTCAAAACACATACCAATGACAACAAACAAAACATACTCAAGTTATTCCAACAATTTCCAGCCACTTTAAACAACTAAACCAGCTCAACAAATCCACCTAACACAGAAAATGACTCAAATATACCATTCGCCCATTACTTCCATCTTAAAACGACTAAGTATAACTACACCATCAACATGTCTATCTACATAGAGAGGAAAAGGGTTTTTACCTTGTAATACCTTCATATACTCATAACCATAACTCAGCAACATCTTCAACAACTATACATACCAAGAACAATGTCAACATGTTATACATTATACTCAACAAGTTACTTTCATTATCTACTCTTCAACTTACAACTTATAACAACTAACAAGATTAAATCATCCAAAATGTCCGGCACACAAACAACCATATTCTTATAATTTTCAACCTTATATCCATCATAAAAATAAAATTAGACAGCCCAACACATCTCAAGAATATCACAAATAACTTTCGAGTGCTATCTTACAACGTCTCAATCAAACAACCTAGCTAAGGCTTAGATGTGATCAAAGCATATAGGAGAAGAGGATATTACCTTTAAACAACAAGAAAAACTTCAAGAACAAATCTTTTTAAACCTGAAAAATCTCACAACTCATCAACTACATCATATAAGTAATTTTCACTACTTCTACAATATTTTTAATGAAGAACTTATGTGGTTTGGCCTTGGATTTGAGTATGAACCTTTAGGATGTGCTTAGAGAGAGTTTAAAGGTGTTTTTAGGTATGGTTTTATCGGAAATGAGACTTGAAGATGAAGGCCACCACTTTATATAAAAAATAAGCCTCCACCAACTTTGTGGGTCCCAAAGGGAGCTGCTTGTGCAATCTCGCGAAAACACGAATACTTCTCTACTCCGATGTCGTATCGACGAACGACTTAATGTGTTGGAAACTAGATTCATAGATATTCAATTTAGTGGGTGTATCACCCTGTAAATCCAAGTACATTGAGAGAAAAGCTCGTCGACATTAGACTCAAATTTTAGTAAGATTATGAATGTAACTTGCGACAACTTGTGCCATCTTATGTTTTTTATCTCGCTTGACTTCAAAACTTAACATACGACTATTATACAATTCAAATACCTCATAATATGACCTTTTTAGTATGTTAGGAACTCCTAGTCTTACCCCAAATGTAGGGGTTATAACATTCCCAACTTGTCGATTTTCGACGAAACTTATTTTCTTCGACTTATTCAACTTCTAAACCTCTTGGTACTTGCTGATCAAGATCTTAAACCTTTTTAACCTCCAAGGTAACATGATTAAATTACTTTATATGATCTCAAGGATGATCTCATTTCCGAGCTTACGTCAATTGATTTATGACGTACTAGACGTATGAAAATACGGGATGTAACATGTCTTCAGGTGCTTGTATTCAACCATTTCACCAGAATTTGTATAGTAGCCTTGCTAATTTTTGAGCCAATATCATGTCCAAAATGGCCTCAGGTGTAAGTAAAGCATGACCATGCTCTTCATGAAAAACTGAAAAGGTAGGGGATACCGTGCGAGCACCTAGCTTCCTTTTTAGCTGAGAAATGTAAAATATGTGATGGATCTTTAATCGAGCAGGCAAGGCTAAGGTGTATGCTAGAGGCCCGATCCTTTGAATGATTTGAAAAGGTTCATAATGTTAGGCTGACAACTTTTGAAAGGAATGGTTTTTCAAGGACAATTGTCTATATAGTGGCAGCTTAATTTAGAGTTATAGACCCGTTCTTCCAACTCATAAGTTATGTCAGTCCTACCCTTATTAGTCTGAGATTTCATTCTATTTAGGTTATATGAATTTATTCCTTAAATCTTCAAATATTAAAGTTTACGATACAATTTAAACAACATGTACAAGCACATTTGGACGAGTACGAAAATATTGTTAAATAAACGACATGCCTACATTAAAAATAACAAAAATTTATAGTAATAATAAATACTATAATATACTTAATTTTTTATTTACATGTTGTAATATATACCCATATTAAATTACAAATCCAATTACAATATTCGATAAGTGAAGCATAGACAAAATACTCAAATTTATATATTGAAATTAGCAATAAATCATTTTGCAATTTCTAAGAAATTTAAGATTGTTTAAAATATAACTTCCTACATATTTCTTTTAATCTATGCTTATTTAAGACGTGCAGGGGAAGAGCGACTAGGCCAAATCAAATTACAGTAGAATTTTGGAAGAGCGTGGGTAGAGCTAGCTTAGAATGACTCACTGGGTTGTTTAACAGCATCTTTAGGACGAAGAAAATGCCTGAGGAATGGAGGTGGAGTATGATGATTCCGGTGTATAAGAACAAGGGAGATATTCAAAATTGTAACAACTATAGGGGTATCAAGCTGTTGAGCCACACTATGAAAGTCTAGGAGATAGTGGTGGAAGTGAGAGCGAGGAAGAGCGTGTCTATTTCCGAAAACCAGTTCGGATTCATGACGAGACGTTCAACTACGAAAGCTATTCACCTTGTAAGGAGGTTGGTGGAGCAGTACAGGGAGAGGAAGAGAGACTTATATATGGTATTCATTGATCTAGAGGAGGCATACAACAATGTTCCGAGGGAGATCCTATGGCGGTGTTTGGAGGCTAGGGGTGTTCTGGAGGCTTACACTAGGGTGATTAAGGACATGTATGACGGAGCTAAAACACGGGTGAGAATAGTGGGAGGGGATTCGGACC
>MCJB01029319.1:49746-139971 GCA_002018475.1 Nicotiana obtusifolia | reverse complement strand
TTTTTTTTTTTTTTTTTTTTTTTTTTTTTGTTGTAGAAACCATGGTTTAGTTTCTAGTTGTTATATAGTAATAACTGTGAAAGTAAAGAGGTAGTCCTAAACTCTTTTTGAGTAGAAATTTCTACATCAAGAATATGATTAAGGGCATCTACGGTACTTCATCTGAGTATAAAGGATCAATTATATGATGGTATTTTAAAGAAACATTTCTTGAACTAGAAAGAAATATGTCCTGCTATAAAAGAGGCATAGCCTTTAGTATGTAATTATTTTAATCTGGTTAGGCAACATAAAACAGGAGATAAAAGGTACTAGCAAAGTTATGAACAATGATTTGAGGATCTGCTGTAATTCAAAAAAGTATGTCTTTAAGGATTTGCTGTTTGCCTTGTTTAAGTAAATGAGTAGTTTCTAGATTCTGCCCTACAATGATTTGAGCTATATGTTAAAATCTTTATTCAATATCTACAGATTAGTAGCTAAGTTGCATGCTAGGTATAAAACAAAAAGATTTCGCCAATCCTTTTTGTTTATATGTTATGTTTGTTTTGGTGTAAAAGTGTGGTTCTATAGTTCGCTAGAAACTGTGGTATAAAGTCCTTTTTTATTTGTATGAATAGATTAACTATGTTTTAAAGTATGATTATGCTAGCAGCTTTGAACATATGCGTTCAAGGACTTTNTATATATATATATATATATATATATATATATATATATATATATATATATATACAAAGATGGAGGGAGACTTAGGGCTTACCTCCCAATACGAAGGATGTACACTCTTGGTCACTGAGCCTTGACAACCAAGTATACCTAGGTAGCTGTGATGGGTTAGACCTATGATTATATAATGATTGTCTATCTTATAACATCGATAGACAACCATATATACAAAAACATTGTGTAGTGAATGTAGGTCAGCAATACAAAAGAGTATATATGTTCCTAATTCTACTGAAGAAGTGATTTAAAATAGAATCCTCTCTGTACGATAAGGTCTATTTCTAGCAAAAAAAAGAGAGTCTTTTACGTGATGTACCATAAAACAAAAGGTAACAAACTTCAACTTTGCTTTGACAAGGAAAGCATAGTTGAGAAATGTTGCTACTGTTGCTTGGTGATTTTATTTCTTCCTTGCTGGTTCAAGGATTGAAATTGAGCTTCAATTGCTTGTCATTCTACTTTGCTTACTTTAAGGTGATCTTGTTTTTATTCATTGTGCCATAAAAAAATTATTCTGCTATTTTTCTTCAGGTACCATCATGTACAGAGTTAATGGCATGTCAAAGCTTTAGTGTTGATAATTAATTTACATCAGGCCCCACTTTCTTTGTGTTTAATGGACCATTATCCTTGTTTAGCAAAAAGGTTAAAAGATGATTAGTTTGGAAATTCTCTTTCATGTTAGACTTGTTTGAGCATATAAACATACTATTTGTATGCTCAACATGTAAACACTTATTTTAGTTGCCAGTACCAACTTGCATATTTGTGATTACTGGTTTCTTGTTTTTAAATCATGACCTTTCTCCGGAGGATATTCATTGGAGTATGCTGCCAGAGGAGATGAAAGCTTCCCCAACTCTAATCGCCTAACTTGTTGACTCTAATACTATTTTGGGTGATGGGGTAGAGGCTGATTATTCTGTATTCTTGCTTTGATGCTTTGCCTGCTACTGCCTTATTTGCTTTAATTCTTTTCTGGCTTAACATATAAGAAAAGCATCCAAGTAAATTAAGAGATATTATCAATTAATGAACTATGCAATTGTTATCGATCTGCCTTGTTAGCAATTAATTTGCTTGTTTGATTTGTTTTGTTAGGTCTAAAAGACTTGGAATTAAGTTTGACTATAGCATTTCCAGTTAATTACTTTTCATAAGTTAATTATTAATTAGGTGTTTTAATAGATCTGATACTCTGATGCTTAATCATTTAGGTGCTGCTAGCTATAGTTGAAATCCATTTGGAATGACGATTTGTTAAAACCTTAGTATTGTCCTTGGGCAGGCTTTAGGATTAATTTTCCTAGCACTAAGGGAAATACTTAGATCACCACTTGCTCGAAATCCTTTATTTGCCTATCTGCTCTGCTTTAACAAAAGGTGACCCAATTTAATAAATCAAAAGCATTTGTTTTAACTAATGCTAAACCGGAAAAGCTACAAAGATGTATGGATTAAAATCCGAAATATCTAAAGCGAAAATAAACAAGTTACCAAAATAGATAAAGTACCGTACATCGCTTGAAAAGACTAGTTCCATTATCCAATAACCTGTTGGAATTAACTTGTAAGAAAATATTTATTTAGATGCATTATTCAATTTTCCTTCATTCATCTACTATTGAACAATGAATCTAAACAATTACTCTCTTACAATTTGACTGCAATAGGTTGTTAGATAACTAAATTAGTTTTTTCAAGTGATGTATAATAATTTATCTATTTTATCTTATTAGATTTTTCTGATTATAATCCTTATATTTTTGTTAACTTTATTACTTGATTTTATATACAAGTTAGTATGTATAGGTACAAAATTTGAGTGGTTATTGTTAGTCAGTTCTTCGAAGAAAAGCTTTTAACCAAAGCAATTCTAATCGTGTTAGCTTGCAATCTCAAAGTATTATATTTTATCTTTTTATTTGATAATTATTGTATAGATTCATTTTGCAGAGTGAACTTTGACTAGTATAGTACATATTTTTATTGAATAAACTTCAAATGATTATACCTTGCACTATCGACGTAGAAGAGGTGTCAAAGTTTGATTGTACGGATATATGGAAGAGCAAAAGGATATAGAATAAATACTTCTGAGCGAGCTTTATGATTATGATAAATATGGATATATTCTCAATTCTCCACTTGTGAAAAACTACTGAATTTGTTATTGTTGTCTTAATCGTGAAGATTAGAAATACGAAGTCCCTAAGCAAATTATTATTCACTTTTTTTAACATTTAAAAACTAATTTCACATTGGATATAAGTGTAATTAATATTTTTTTTCTAATAATTTAGATTATATGAATTTATTCCTTAAATCTTCAAATATTAAAGTTTACTAAACAATATAAACCACACGTATAAACACATTTGGACGAGTAAGAAATACTTTTAAATAAACGACATGCCTACATTTAAAAATAACAAAAACTTGTAGTAATAATAAATACTACACTATACTTTAATTTTTTATTTACATATTGTAATATATATATATCCCATATTAAATTACAAATTCAATTATAATATTTGACAAGTAAAGCATAGATAAGATACTCAAATTTATATGTTGAAATTAGCAATAAATCATACTGTAATTTATAAAAATTTAAGATTGTTCAAAATATAACTTTGTACATATTTCTTTTAATCTATGCTTATTTAAACAATATAGCAAGTCAAATAATATTATTCGTGTGATTTTTATAAATTTATTCTCATCGATAAGGATTCACGTGGCACACGTATTGTAAAACTAATTTGTATATAATTATATATAAGTGCTGTATAATTTATATATATTGAATAAAAAAAATAAACAATAATTCAATCAATTATTTGTGTAAAGATCCCAAAACAAATTCCCTCAATTAATGCCAAATTTAGGACAAGTCCAACCCAAAAGACCCATCAGCAACCCATGTTGTAGAACTATCCAATTCTTGGGAAATACCAAAATATCGTTAATTGAAGTGATTCCTTACAAGGCGGGGGATTTCATAATCTTTCCAGTTGTGAGATTGTATTTCCCTTTTACTTTATCCATGGCAGAATTGGCTCCACCAATTTGGTGAAACTCCAATAATATTCCCTTCATGAATATTTCTTTTCCTGAATTTCATAAAAATATATAAATATCACCTAAATAATTAAGACACCAACAAACATGCATATATTGGTGTCAAATTCAGACTTGTTCAACCATGAGAACAGTGTTTGTCCATCTATTTTTGTGTAAAGTTTCGCCTCTCTCCACTGCGCGCTTAGTGTGTTTCAGTGGGCATCCTGTTTTGTGCAAAATTCATCAAGCATCGATGACCTGGCAGGTACCAAATTTGCACCATATTGAGAACTCTGCGAATCTTTAAATCTGGCAGCTACTCTATTAAAGAGGATGAAATTGCGTGATAATTGATCAGCATTGTTTGATTTTCTACCATTCTCAGCAAAGAATAGGCTATCAATTTTAAGTTTGAATATGACGCAACTAGTTCGAGTAAAGAGATTCAGAACTTTTGATTTCTCCTTTGCAAAAGCAGATTCGCATTGATTCCGTCTTTGAATTTAAAGATGAAATCAGTGCGAATCTGCTTTTGCAAAATGCTTTACAGGTAAGAAAAATCAAAAGTTCTAAATTTCTTTACTCGAATTAGCCAAATGTCATATTCAAACTTAAAATTAATATCAAATTCTTTGCTGAGAAGTGTTGAAAATCAAACAAGGCTGATCAATTATCACGTGATTCCATCATCTTCAACAGAATAGCTGCGAGATTTGATTCGTGAGTTCTCGATATGATGCAAATTTGGTACTGCCTTGTATTTTATGCATGGTGAAATCTTGCACGAAATAAGATGGTCATTGGAACACGCTAAGCACGCAGTGGAGAAAGGCAAAACTTTGCACAAAAATAGATGGACAAACTCTGCTCTCATGACTGAACAAGTCTGATTTTGGCACCATAATATGCATGTTTGATGGCGCCTTAAAGAGAAATATTATTGTAGTTTCACCAAATTGGGGGAGCCAAAGTTTGCCATGGGATAAAGTAAAGGGAAATATAATCTCAAAACCGAAAAGATTTTGAAATTTTTTTATGAAGAGTTCAATATCACCCGTGAGTTCAGCACCAGCAGAAGTTTTCGCAGCAATATCATCGTCATTGCTATTAGCATTGGAGCTTTCTCCAGTATTAAGATTATCCTCAGCTATTTCCAATTCAGACGGTGACATTTCATCGACGGTAATCTCATCATCATTGTGATTCTTACTGAAGATTTCTTCTATCTCAATATTATCCTCTGCCATTCTTCTGATTCTGAAGAAAAGACAAAAATAATAAATGTAAAAAGTTGATAAATTAAAGATGCTAATCTTCATTTGATCGCCTTCCTTTGAAGATACTGCTTTCTTGCTTATGGCGAGAGAAATTGTTTGAAAAAAATCTAAACTTGGAGTTAACACTGGTATTAGTTTCAGTTTTTTCTATTGTCAAATCAAGAATAGTCACACTTTGTTAATGGAAATTCATGACATTTATTGTAAGTTGTAACTGAAAGTCATATGTCGAGGAGGCCTTAAATTGCACATACCAATTTCAGTTCACATTATAATTCGGGATAGAGTCTATTGGATTGACTTTGGTTTAATTAAGTTGCTGATTTTTTTTTCTGGAATTGAACTGGGATCTACTATTAATTGATAATACAATCGCATATAATTATTGTATAATTTATGTATACTGATAGAAAAAGTAAACATTAAATTTAATTGGTTATTTGTGTAAAGATCCCGAAACAAATTGCCCCAATTTAAGCCCAAATTTCGGCCAAGTCCAACCCAAATGGCCCACTCAAAAGGCCCATCAGCAACCCATGTTGAATTATCCAGTTCTTAGGAAATACCAAAAATATCCTCAATTGAAGTGACTCTTTAAAAGTTCTTGTTGATTGTGGGAAAGATTACTTTTGGACAAGAAGGATTCATTGGAGATTCTTGTTAAGGACGAGCATTGATAGTTCGTAATAAAGCGTTCTTAGTATTTGAAACTGACTATTTCTTTCGTGCCAATTCGTTCGTGCTTTTTTCGTTATTTTCGTAGAAATTTCTTGGCTCCCGTCCTTAATTTTTAAAAGTCTGTTCTTGATTACATAAACTCAACTCTTAAATTACTTTCAAAAAAACTCATTCTTGGATAGGTGGTTTCTGAGTTGAGCTCGAACTTTGAGTATTTCCAAGGAGTGAGGCAGAGAATATATACGAGTGAAATGTGAGAATTCATAATTGTGAGAGAATATCCGGTGTTGAGGATAGTACCAATGGCAAATAAGGCACCAGCTCAGGCTGAAGGAATTAATGAAATATTGCAAGCTATGATGCAACAGATATAATATCTGACTTTGCAGGTAGAAAACTTGCAGAGGGCTAATCAGACAATACCCGAGTACATCAAGGTCCACCTCAAGATGCAAGGAGGGATCCACCACAAGTTAAGGTACCTCCACAATATGGCCTATATGAAGAATTTGAAGATGAAGATTTTGATGACTATATTGATTATGGTCATCAAGGCTTGAGAGGGCGTAGGAGAGGAGCTAGGCATGGCAAAGATTTGGGATGTGACAGTGGAATCAACACAACCGAGATGAAGGAGTTGATAGAAACTTAGATAGCATTAAGACAAAGATTCCTTCCTTTGAGGGAACAACTGACGTGGATGCATACTTGGATTGGGAAGCAAAGGTGGAAAGAATTTACAAAGTTCATAACTACTCTGAGAAGAAGAAAGTTCAAATGAGGTGACTGAATTCTAGGGATATGCCTCTGCTTGGCTTGAAAGAGCTGAGCTTGATCGTAGAAGGCTTGGTAACAGACCAATTGAGACTTGGGAAGACTTGAAGAGAGCAATGAGGGGTAGATTTGTACCTTTACATTACCACAGAGAGATTATCAAGAAGTTGCACAGCTTGGTGCAAGGTCATAAAAGTGTTGAGGAGTAATAAAATACCATGTAGGTGCTTAGATTGAAGGCCAACCTAGATGAGCTCGAGGAAACCATTATGACTAGATTTCACACTGGGCTGAATAAGAACATTGCTAAATCAGATTGAACTTTCTTGGGATTGTTATTCTGTAGTAGAGATGTTGCACTTGGCTACTAACGTAGAGAGGATACTTAGAGATCAAAACAAGTCATCCTCTGCTAGTTGGAACAAGGATAGAACTACTTGGAGATCTTCTTCGAATAAGAGTAAAGAGGTAAAAACTGAAGTCAAGCCATCTCAAGTAGCTGAAAAGAATAAAAATAAGGTAGAGGTTAAAGAGGGAGGGAACTCTACTCAACCTAAACCTTATAGAAATTTGAGTTCTATTATTTGTCGTAGATGTCAGGAGAAGGGACATATGCAATATGAATGCCCTAACCGACGAGCTATTTTGATTAAGGAGAATGGAGAATATGAATCTGATGATGATGTGGAAGAATCTGATGGAGAGGGATCCACAGATGGTATTACTAGTTGCGAGGAGGAAGAGCCCACGAACACACGGGTACTTGTTAGGAGATTAATAGAAGTTCAAGTGAAAGAGGGTGATTCTGATCAAAGGGAAAACTTAGTCCATGCTAGATGTAACATTAGTGGAAGAATTTGTTCCGTGATTGTGAATAGTGAAAGTTGCACTAGTATGGCTAGTGTGTCTCTTATTAAGCAGTTAGGTCTTAAGACCATGAAGCATTATCGTCCCTATAGGCTTCAATGGTTGAATGATAGCGGAGAATTGAAAGTGAACAAACAGGCTCTTTTTTGCTTCAAAATTGGGAAGTATATGAATGAAATTTTATGTGATGTTGTACCTATGCAGGCTTGTCATCTATTGCTGGGAGATCATGACAATATGATAGGAATACGCTACATGAAGGGAGGAGTAATAGCTATACTCTTGAGCTGAAGGGTAAGAAGTATCTCTTGAAGCCCTTGACTTCAAGTGTATAAAGATCATAAAAGAGTTAAATAATTAGGTGAGGAGAAGGTGAGAGAAGAAAACAAAAAGAGAATGAGTGCAGAGGTAAGATTTCACTTTTTGAGATTGAGGAAAGTGAGGAAGCGAAAAAATCAGAAGGTATCCGAAAGAGGAAGAATAAAAAGAAATCGAGTGATGGTGAGAGGAAAGAGACAAAAGGAAGAGAGTTGAACCTTTTTATAAAAGCCAAAGAATGTGAAAAGACCCTTAGTGAAGGAATGATACTTTTACTACGTGTGTATAAAGGATTTTATTTGAACACTAACGAACTCTCCAACTCTTTATCTAGTGATTTTATCTCTTTACTGCGGGAATACAATGATGTCTTTCCTAAGGAGCTACCTGAAGGATTGCCACTACTTAGAGGGAGTGAACACCAGATTGACTTTGTACCAGGATAACAGATTCCGAATAAACCATCTTATAAGATCAATCCAGAAGAGGCTAAGAAGCTTCAAAGACAAGTAGATAAGTTTCTAAATAAAGGGTTCATGAGGGAGAGCATGAGTACTTGTGTTGTACCCAGTCATTTTGGTACCAAAGAAGGATGAGTCTTGGCGTATGTGTGTTGACTGTAGATCTATCAACAAAATCACGATAAAGTATTGCAATCCCATTCCTAGATTGGATGATATGTTGGATGAGTCGCATGGTGCAAAGGTGTTTTTTAAAATTCATTTGCGAAGTGGATATCATCAGATTATGATGAATCTTGGTGATGAATGAAAAACAACCTTTAAATCTAAAAATGATTTGTATGAATGGTTAGCTATGTCTTTTGGGTTAAGTAATTCACCTAGTACATTTATGCGCTTGATAGATCATGTTTTAAAGCCATTTAGAGGCAAATTTATTGTTGTCTACTTTGATGATATACTTATATACAGTCATTCTTTGGATGATCATCTTTTGCATGTTAAAAGTGTGCTTGATGTACTTAGAAAATAGAAACTTTTTGCAGATCCTAAGAAGTATGATTTTTGTGTTGATAGGATGGTTTTCTTGGGTTTTTTGTGAGTAGGAATGGCATAGAGGTCGATGAAACGAAAGTGAAAGCCATTAGAGAGTGGCCTGTTCCGAAGAGTGTGTCAGAGGTTAGGAGTTTTCATGGTCTAGCTAGTTTCTATAGGAAATTTGTTAAAGGTTTTAGTACCATAATTGCTCCTTTGACCGCAGTAATTAGGAAGGATAAGGGATTTAAATGGGGGTAAGGATCAAGATTAGGCTTTTGAATTATTGAAGAAGATGCTTAGTTTAGCCCCTTTGCTACAACTAACCGTTTTTAATAAATCTTTTGAGGTTGAGTGTGATGCTTCTAGGGTAGGTATAAGTGGAGTTCCTATGCAAGACCTAAAGCCTATAGCCTACTTTAGTGAGAAACTGAGTGAAGCTACCTTAAATTATACTACTTATGATAAAGAGTTGTGTGCCCGCCCTTGTGAGAGCTTTAGCCAATTGGCTGCATTATTTGTGGCCTAAGGAATTTATGAGTAGGACTAACCATGAGAGTCTTAAATTTCTAAAGAGTCAGTCTAAGTTAAATAGAAGACATGTTAAGTGGGTAGAGTTTATAGAGATCTTTCCATATGTTATCCATTATAAGCAAGACAAAGATAATGTTGTGGCTGATGCACTTTCTAGTTGATACTAATCAATGTGTTAATTGCTAATTTGATGGGGTTCGAGAAAATTAAAGATTTATATGATAGTGACCTAGATTTTAGTAGTAAGTACAAGGAGTGTATGTTGGGTATGTTTGATGGATTCCTTATGGATGATGGTTATTTTGTTTAGGAATAGAAAATTGTGTGTCCCTAGGTGTTCTTTAAGAGAATTATTTGTTAGAGAGGCACATAGTGGCGGATTGATGGGGCATTTTGGGAGTTTCTAAAACACTTGAACGCCTAAAAGAAAATTTTTATTGGCCCCAAATGAGGAGAGATGTAGGTTGAGTTTGTGATAGATGTATCGAGTGTCTTCAAGCTAAGTCCAAGGTTAAGCCACATAGTTTATATACTCCATTGCTTGTTCCCAAGGGTCCTTGGTTAGATATTTCTATGGATTTTATTTTGGACTTACCAAGGATTAGAAAGGTATATGATTGCATATTTGTTGTGGTTGACCGTTTTTTTAAGATGGCACATTTTATTCCTTGTCACAAGAAAGATGATATGTTTTACGTAGCTACATTATTTGAGAGAGATGTTTTGAGGTTACATAGAGTGCCTAGATCCATTGTTACTAATAGAGATACTAAGTTTGTTAGCCAATTTTGGAGAACTTGTGGTCTAAGTTGAGAAATAAGCTATTGTATATTACTACTTGTGATCTCCAAACTGATGGTCAGACATGAAGTAGTCAATTGAACTTTAGGTAGTATGTTACGAGTTGCTCTTAGGGGTAAGTACACTTCTTGGGAGGAGCATTTACCGTTAATTGAGTTTGCTTATAATAGATCTGTTCACTTCTCCATAGGTAAGTCTCCTCTTGAGGTTGTATATCGCTTTAATCCGCTAACACATTTGGATTTGATATCCTTGCCTATGAGTGATGTTGTGAATGTAGATGGTAAGAACATAGCCGAAGCATCGAAGAGGGTTCATGAGCAAGTGCGGCTGCAATTGGAGAAGACATATGAAAAGGTTGCCTATAGAGCAAATAAAGGAAGAAAACATGTTATTTTAAAACTTAGTGATTGGGTTTGGTTCACTTGAGGAAGGAACCGTTTCCTGATAAACGCAAGTCCAAGTTGCATCCTCGTGGAGATGGACCATACCAAGTTCTTGAGAAAATTGACAACAATGCATACAAGTTGGATCTCCTAGGTGAGTTTAAGGTGAGTGCGGCATTTAATGTTTCTGAATTATCTCCTTTTGGTGTAGGTAGTTGGATTTGTGGACGAATCCTTTTCAAGAGAGAGGGATTGATATGATCCTATATAGTCGGGGCAAAGTAGAAAATATTGAAGATGACCCCAAATTATCTAGTGGATCGTTGACTCGCTCCAAGTGTAAGAACGCCCGAGGGATGTACGCTGAGGAGCTGCATGATCTTCAACAATTGATTAGAAGATGTTTAGGGAGTCACTCGGAGGATTCATGCAAAGAATATCACGTTTGGAGTCTTGAGAATTGAAGAATCAAGACCCCAAGTCAAATCGTGTGACACGGTTTCACCAACCGTTGGCTATGGTTCAAGAGGGGCCTGAAGAGTTGAAAAAAATAAGCTTCTGGAATTCGACACAGTTCAGTTGTGCGTTATGGTTGGGGTTACGGTTGAGACTACAGTTTGGCCTGGCGAGGTTTTTTTGAGAAATTAACTTTGAAATTTTTTCTATTTTACCCATTGAGTATTTAATAGTAGGGGTTATTTCATTAGCCACTTAGCATATTTTGACATAAAAAAACTCTTGAGAGATTTGGATTGGCACAAAGTTTAAGAAGGAAAAGAAAAGACTTTTGAAATATGTGGTCCTAAAAGCTTAAGGAATAAAAGCTTTATGGGATCATGATATTTGTGTGGCAATAAAAATTTCTCATTTCGAGTAAAATGAATAAAATAAAAAGTTTAAAGTTGAATTGTTTTCAAATATATAAATATATCATTCTTTTTTGAACAAACTAATAAGAAAAGTGTGTCATTTAAATTGAAACAGAGGGAGTACTCTATTTTGAAGGTTTTGGTTATTTTATCACGCTTTGAGTTTGGGAGCTCGAATTTGGATGATTTTGGAGAGGATTTTCACCATATAGATTTAGGTAAGTATTTTGACTCGGATTTGATTATTTTACATGATTATATTTTTGATTGTGGCATTTAAGTGATGAATTTAAAAGAAAAATTGGAGGGTTTTGTCTAAACTTTTCTAAAGTGAATATTCAAGATTTGAACATCGACTGGGAGTCGGATTTGAGTGAAATTAGTACGGTTGGACTCATATTCAAATGGGTTATTGGAATTTATGAGTTTTGTCGAGTTCCGAGGTATGACCCAGGTTGACTTTGAGAGTTTGATTAAAGATTCGACCTTTATCATTTGGGTTTATTTTCTATAGCATTATTTGATGTTTTTGAGTTGCTTTTGGCTAGTTTAGAGCCGTTTGGAGGTCGTTTCGTACGGGATGGCGCTTCTAGAGTATCGATTTGGCTTGCTTGAGGCAAGTATCTTACCTAAACTTTGTTGAGGCACTAGTTGCCTGAGTTATTTGTGATAGTTACGTATTATGGGTGACGCACATGTGTGGGGCTAAACCCACGTGCATGCACGAGGGTAATATTCATGCTTGAGGTAGTGCTTAGGCTATGATATGCCTTGTATTGATTGCTAAGCTTCATACAGTGATGGTTCTTATATTTGTATCTTGTTGTGAGCTATTTGAGCTATATTTGAAGTTACATAAACGTTAATCTCCTGATTAAATCTGTAATTGCTACTTTTGTGATATAGTTACCTGATTTGAGCGATGATAGGACACTTCGCACATGCATACACCTTAGCATGTCACTTATGTTAGTCTTGGAGTGTGAAATTTGATGCCGTTGATCATGTACACATTTCCTGTATACTTGCTTTTTGTGTGATATGGTTTAGACTGCTAGCTTATGACCACGCGGAGCGGATTGTGATATTGAGTCTATGACCATGCCAGGCGGATTATAATATTGGCACCTGAGTTTTTCATGCAACAGGTGAGTTGTCCGTGCGATTGAAATTATTAGCAAGTGAGTTTGTCTATGCAGTAGGTGAGTTGTTCGTGCGGATTGATATTATTGGCATGTGAGTTTTCGTGCAACACGTGAGTTGTCTGTGCGGTTGTATTATTAGTACTTGAGTTGTCCATGCAGTGTGTGAATATGAATCCATCCCCCTAGGGTCACCCTCTCACGTTCCTTCTTGATGGTGTGCAAGCGGATTGTGAGAAACTGACGGGTTTCTAGTTGATGTGGTCCTGGTAGGCTAATCAGTGGTTTGGTTTGGTTATTGAGATTCTGATATGGGCCTTAGAGCTGTATTGTAATTTCTATTTGAATCGGTTGTGCGCCCACGGATGGATATTTGGTTATTGCATTTCATCTTACTTGCAATCCTTGGTTGTTTACCTGATTTATTTACATATCTTCCTTATATGTTGGTTTGTTGACTGCGCAGAGTACATTAAGTTATTGTGTGCTCTAAAGTGGTTTTATCTGTGATTCGTGACTTGATCATATTATTGTTCTGTACTTGTTGAAATTATGAACTGCACAAGTGATTTAGCGAGTATCACTTATAATTCTTGCTTCTACTACCTCGTCGAGGTTAGTTATGATACTTGCTGAGCACATGAGGTCAGTTGTACTCATACTATACTTCTGCACCTTGCATGCAGATCATGGAGCTAAGATGTTGTGGATAATGGGAGCTGGCACTGAAAACGTACATGTTTTCTGGATGTAGCTACCACTTGTCCGGTAATTTTAGATTTGTATTATGTTTATGTACATTCCAAACAGATGTATTTATTTTCATACTAGCTTTGTAAATTTAAGTCGTAGTGGCTCATGACTTATACTACTAGTTCTTGGGTTATTATATATTTAAAAAATAGTTAATTCATTATTGATTTCTTATTATTTCTCATTTGAATTGTGTTGACTATTAGTTGTTTATCTAGCGGATTGGGTAAAGTATCATCGCGACTAGATAAATTTTAAATTTTGACAGTATACATGTGTGACTAACAGACTAAGCACTATACACATCTATATTTCAACGGTGCATGTATACTTGAACTTCTTTCATTTGATCTTCGATTATGATTTGGTCAAAAAAACGTAAATGCTTGTTTTGTAGGTGTGTGACTAAAGATAGAGCATAATTTTCAAAGATATCACCTATATGAATTTTTTTCTATTATCTTTATTTAAGTCTTTATTGATTTCATTCACCGACCCTAGTTGTTTGGGACCGAGGGCAATTATTTTGTATGTGTGTAACTAACAGACTGAGCACTCTACGCGTCTATAACCGTGCGTGTGATATTTACACTTCTTTATTCGATCTCGGCTATGATTTGGTTAAAAGAACATAAATACTCTGTCGTACTTGTTAATTTTTATGAATTAAAGTTAATATAGAAGTTTCTTGACATTTTAATTATATTAAAGTACCTTTTTTTATTAACTTCAGAGTTACAAGATGATATGCTTCTTGTCTTTTGTTTATGTACGTCTGAAGACTCATTTTTCATTTACAAATGCTTTAATATGCATAAAGACTAAATTATGTCGGCGGGGCTTAGTTCTATCATTTCCAATTGTTTGTTTTATATGTCCGTGCAGCTTTCATCTCTGTTCTAAACTCTGGAGAAATTTTGTTTAACTGATCCATTAAGTACGAATTTTGCAAATAAAAAAGGTAACTCGGTGTACGAAGTCTTTCGTATTCATGTAGGATTTGAGTAAGGATCGCACCATAAGGGAAAGTAATGTAAGTAGCCTACCGTAAATTCGTAACTTATAAGTCGCATAAAGACAAACTTTACTGTTACTCTACGGCTCCTTTTCAAGTGTAATAATTTCAAGGTCCTTCAACGAGGATATATTACTTGCTTGACAAAAAAATGGATTTATGGAAGAAATTACTAGTGAGGATGACAGAAACTAGGAGTCCACCAAACAGTATAGAGAACTAGCAGTTCTCACAGTAAATAAGTAGTAAGTAAAAGACACACGATATTTACGTGGAAAACTCCCTGCTCAAAGGATTAAAAATCACGACCTACCCCAGTAGGATTTCAACTCCACTAAACTAAGCAAACTTCATATTACAATCTACTGCAATCTAGAAATTAAACACTTAATCTCTCACTCCTTACAATAACTCTATTATAAGCTTTTTGTAACAATTCTATTACAAAGCCACACTCTTTGACTAACTCTAGTCAACACAACCAAAACAACAATGATTGAATATTGTCCTACAAAATACTTAGGTTTACAAGTAAAGAACAAAAGACAAAGACACAACAAACTTAAGGACTCAAGACATCTTCAGTGTTGGGATCTGGTCCTTGTGTTTGTAGCAACTTTGATCTTGATTGCACCTGGAAAAACAGTGGTGGTTGGCACTTGAGAAGATATGTTTTTCAGATTATCAAGTCTTCAGTCAAACCTTATATCATGTTCTATATATATGAGAGAGCATGTCAGAATAGACAGAGACAATACATCTTTTGGTTTGGCCTCTAGCAGTAGCGGTTGTGCCGCTGCACTACTGCCAATTGGTGTAGTAAAATAGCTTTACAGGTTACTGTCTGGTTCCTTGGTAAAATTTGACAAATCATCAAAACCCACAATAGCATAACTTATCAGAGGGGAACGATACTCTGAGCGAAATCCTGAGATCGTGTACATGTATAGTAGTCCTTTTCAATTTGATGAGTTTGTAATGTTCTACTCGTTTATGTCAGTGTTTGTTTACCAGAAATTTGTTGAACTTATCTCACTTTCTGCGCATTTTTCCAATAGGACTACTTTTATCTATCATTTAGTCTCTAGAATCTGCTAGTTCAATTCCAATACTTCACACCTTCTCTAATACAAAATACGATACTACGGTAATAATTTCGTAGGTTGATTGATTAATACAAATCTTTTATGATATTCTTTTTATTAATTTCAGAGACATTCAAAGAGAATAAAGAGACAATGAGCTGTAAGAAACCTAAGAAAGATTCAGCTGGAACTTCTGCATCGAGTGAATCCATTCAGGAACAAGATAAAGGCATGGTCAATCTAAAGTTATGCCTTATCATCGGAAGAGGAAATAGAGATACGAAAGAGAAATAATGACAAGATGTATTCAATGGTTTGCGGAGCTCATATGTAAAAGAATAGAAGCTGCATTCAATTTCTGATGAAGATGAAGATGAGACCCTGATTTCGGGATATACACAAACATTGAAGGCTTGGCTGATGAATTGCGTGAGCTGCTTTCAAAAATTGCTGACAGTGGCAGGAAAGTAAAACCGGAGATGGTGATGCTAATCTGAAATAGACAAGAATTAGAACTGATGAAGTTAAGACCCATCCATTCATTTTGGTCTAAACTTTGGTCGGGCACCCTTAGGTGAAAGAGAAGAAGAAATAGGAGATCTGTGAATAGTTTCATTGCTTCAGAATGTTGAAAAGTTCAAGCATAGTGGGAACATTGGTTTTTAGCAGATTGTATGGCTAAAAAAGAAAATGGTTTGCAGCTTATTACGAAAAATGGAAGCAGGCTTAAATATTGGCATTCAATTTTAGCACACACCTTAGTGTTAATTTCACTATTTCCGTCTCTTCTCAAGGCAGCTCTATCAACTATTTTCTTTTCAGTAATCATTTTAAACCAGTCTCCCCTCCATGTTCCAAATTAAAACTTGCAAGATGCATTGCCTGAAAAAGAAAATACAAAATGTTCTAGTTAAAACAAAAGTTACAAAATGCACCAAGGGAAGAAGAAAACCTGGAAGTATAATTAGCTAACTATACCGCAACCAGCTAATAAAAGGAATGATTAATACAAGAAATCGCAGCAATTGGAGCTGTGGCTCAACAATTAGGTCAAAGTGTGGGACATCAAATTCTAAGAGAAGGTGCGATCATCGGAAAATGGAGTAAGTGCTACAGGGAACAGCACACGTCATAGAAACAAAAAGCCAGACTCACTAGTATGGAAGCTGCAAAGAACTAAATTTAATGTTGTTAATTCTGACTATAAGAGTTTGATCTCATCTGCTGCTGCTGTAGTAAACATGGCTATGGAGACAAATATGGAGGAACAAAGCACCACATAAAGTGAAATGTTGCCGCTGGACTTGAGTCCATGAAGCTGCCCTTAGCCAGGATAAGTTACAGAGAAGAGGGATGACTTTTCTGAACTCTACTAAAATGTCTTCAACTATGATTTTATTGCCATGAAGCAGCCAGGCTGATACCCATGGCTCTTCTATATAATAGAAATATATAGAAAAGTAGGCAGCATTATCAGTAAGATACAATTTATTATGCCTTTTGGAATCATGTACATGTGGAACAAAAGCTGAATTCTATCAGAGGAAGCACATTAGGAGCATTCATCATCAAATTTACTGTAAGTGGTTAAAGACATACAGCGCGGGATGTGTGGTAGGCACACCTCACAAATTTGAACCCTACCAATGACGGAAGATTGGTGGTATTTAAGTGGGAGGGTAGGGGCAGATAGGTACTCCCCCCAGTTTCAAACATGTTTACTGACCGGTGCTAGGCCAGCTAACCCAGGGAATTTCTCAACCAACCAACAACAACAAACCCAGTAAAATCCCACAAGTGGGGTATGGGGAGGGTAGTGTGTACGCAGACCTTACCCCTACCTTGAAGGTAGAGATGCTGTCTTCGAGGGAATTTCTCAACCAGAAAGAACAACAACAACAAAAGGAAACTGACGAAGAAGCTGCAGCCGACAATCACATATCAATAAGACTAACAAAGTGTAACATAAAGTTATAGCTAAAATGCGGAAGTTGCATGATCATGGTGTATAAAGCAAAAAATCATCTCTTCTCATTTGTCCTTAGACAAGTTGATAAAGGTGCTACAATCTATAATACTTCAACCACCTTGAATTGCACAGACAATATTTCCTACTTGCATCTCAATGAGGTGGGAATTATCTTTGCAAAGTTTATTTACTAGAGAACGGAAAATACTTTCTCTAACAGCATAACCTAACCTAAGCATGTAATCTAAAATGAATAAGGAGTTATCCAACTTATCTGCTTGAGAAAGATGATAAATCAGTTTCTCAAAAGTTTTTCTCCTTGGTCTGAGCCTACTCTTCAGCATACTGCTCAACCAATCTACCCCCTCTGTTACATATCCTTGCTTGATCAATCCGAGTATAATAGAATCCTGAGTTGACGCTGCAGGTTTAACACCTCTATAGTGCATATCTTTCCACAATGATTTTGCTTCCTCAACATGGCCGACCTCACACAGTTTCTCAATTAACACTGTATAAGAAGCGGTTGATGGTTGCAACCCCTGCTTTAGAAGTTCATATAAAAATTGAAGCCCTTCAGCTATCTTCCCATTCTTGCAGAAACCCTGAATTAGAGAATTGTATGTGATCACATCATGGAGAAGACCTTTCTCAGCCATTTCGATGAACAAGTTCTGAGCTTCTTCTACTCTTCCATAAAGACACAACCCATGAATCATGGTGTTATATGTCACTGTGGTCTCTCCATATCCCTTATCACGCATTTGCTTATACATACTTTCAGCTTCACTTAGATGGTTAGTTGTTAAATACCCATGGATCAGTGTGTTATATGTATACTCGTTAGGATTGAATCCCTTTTGAATCATCTCAAACCATAATTTCCGGGCATCTCCAAGCAATTTCATTTTGCAGAGACCATTAATCATTGTTGTATACATAACGATATCAGGAGCATAGCCCCTATTCTTTAGATCGTTAAATATCCGAAAAGCTTCACGCCTCTTCCTTGTTTCACATAGTCCCTGAATAACTTGCTGATAAGTGAATATATCGGGAGAACAATTAGTTGCAATCATTGCGTGGAGAAGAGCTGACAGTCTAAAGTAATCTCCGCTCTTGCATGATTCATAAATCAGTTTATTAAAAGCAACATTGTTAGGGGCATGCCCAGATTCCAAGACCTGTTGAAGAAGTTGATGACCTTTTGGAACATTATTCTCCATACAAAAAGCTTGAATCAAGTACCCAATCGTATCAACACCTGCTACAACACCGAGATCTGTCATATCCTCATACAATTTCCAGACAACATCAGTTCTTCCAGCTCGAATAGAATCTGAAAGGGCTGAATTCCAAATTTTCAATGATGGGCAGTGGCCAAGACCTCTCAATTCAGTAAACACATCGAGGGCGTCCTCAATCAATTCATTTGCACAAAGACACTCAATGTAGGCCTCCAAACAACTAGGTTGAGGCACAAAGTTCATATTTTGTCGAAAATATTTAGCAGCACTGGCAGCCTTGGCTTGTACAAGCCCACTAAATATTTCTTTGTCCGAGAACTGATCCCTCGAAAATTCATTTTGAGAACTAAGCCAATAATAAAACCGAAGCGACAACAGAGCATTCTTTTGTGCCTTCAAAACCTCAGTATAGAATCTTGGATCAATAAAATTAACAGTGGGGAAATCAGATAACAATGTTTGTTCCCATCTTGGTCGTGTCCGGATGACTTTGCAAACATCTTTAGCTATCTCAACAAAGCTCTGTTGTGCATTTTGATGATTCTCTGGACTTGATTGATCTGGGTCTTGTGCAGCAACTTCACCTTCAATCCCGCTATTAGTTCCAGCAATACTAAGGTTACGGATTGGAGAATTGCGGGTGCACAAGCTTGTGACAGATAATGGAGGTCTAGCCATTCAAATCTGCAGACTGTTTAATAAAACAAATCCATGTCCAGAAATGCCAATCAAATATTCAGCTAAAATATATGAATCTACATGGAATACCTCTTCGTATGCACATTTAAGCACATACGAATAGCAATAGCAATAAGAGATATAATGCAAGAAAGAATTTCAAATCAGCAAATTCTTCAATTAAATTCAAAAGGATAGAAACTCCAACAAAATTTCAGTTAAATACATGAATTTACAAACCTCTTCATAAACACATATAAACATATATGAATCACAATTGAGATATAAATGTAGCAAACAGTGACGGATGTAGAGAACCCAGTAACTTCTGTGTAGACCTTGTATTTCTATTAAAAAAATTTATTAAATATCTATAAATATTTAACTATGAACCCAGTTATTATTGTATATAATATGAGACTACGACAGGACCTCATAAACTTTAAATCCTGGATCCGCCTTAGCAAAGAATTTAAAAATCTGCAGTCTCAGTAAAACTAAAAAGGGTATCAAAATATGCCAACAAAACCTCAGCTTGAATACATGAATGTCACAAAAAACACCTCTTCATATACACATTTATGCTTATACGAATAGCACTATGAGATATAAAATATACAGAAGATTACACTTTTACTGAAAATTTTACCAAGGCAGTCGTCAATAAATTCAAATGGGCATCCAAATAAAATTGCCAGCAAAAAATTAGCTTGAATACATAAGAGGCCTCTTTAATATACATATTAGTGGATATATGAAAAAATCAATATGAGATATAAATGCAAAAAAAGATTACACTTTTACTTACTAAAATTATCCTTTTTGCTTTAGAAGGATTGAAAGCTAGCGTCCTGATTCTTCAAGACCCATTTTGAAATTCTTTATAATTCTGTATTGGAACCAAAGTAAAGCCAAGGCAGTAGAATCCCGAGATGACGACTGCTATAGAGTAAATTTGAAAGAAAAATGCTTTAGAGATTCGAGAAAATAGCAAAACTGCGAGGAATCTTCTTGATTGGTGAGAATGGAAGGCGGGTTTGTGAAAGATTTTGCACAAAGTGAAGCTACAAATGGAATCTGAGGAACAGGGGAAGAGGACGACCCTATGATCTATTGGGCCTTTTCTTTTCTCTTGATTGGGCCTTTGCAGAATCTTTTGGATGGGCTTTGAGACCTAAGATATTTATTCAACTTTGAATAATTAACCTAAATAGCAGCCCACTCAATTACTTAAACTAAAAAGGAAATTTTTCATTTCTATACAATATTTGAAATTTATTTATCAAAATTGCCCTACTTTTGTATATTTCCCTCCCTAAATAACAGGGCGGGATTGATCGATCTACATCAAAAATTCTGGCTTCCCTTCCCAGGAGCGCATCTACATAATAAAGAGAGCACTCCTCCCCGGGTAGTTCCCAATGTTTGGCACTTTTCATACTTCATGGGTGCAACATCAACAAATTCGCTCATGATCAAGTTACAACCTAAGATCTATGACCATATTATGTTAATTGTTCGTATTTGCAAGGCAATTCAGACGCCTTAGAATCAAGCAGTTCAGTTCGACTATACCCGCCTTAATTCCCTCATTCAGGACAGAAGGATTGTTTACAATTTATATATAATATAATATTGGTGTCTTAAATTAAGCGATTTAGTTATATCATTTTCCTATTTTCTCTCCTCTCCACTTTCCATATTCTTTGCCGCCACTCTCCATATACGATCCATTAGTAGTGCTTTAAATTAAAAAATTCAATTATACCTATTTTTTTTCTCTATAGTGCCATAACTATAGTGTATATTTTATGTAAAATGAAAGGTAGGAGAGTATTATTTAATAATCACTTTCTCTATATATGGATGATAATGAAAGGAACGAATCACAAAAAGGGTTTGGCTTTTCTGAAATCGAAGAAAAGTCGAAAGAATTTGCTGTAAATGCTCAAAAATATTTATGTATCCTAAACTATTCCCACGAATTAATGCAAGTGTGCGACCATAACTCATGGCCGTAATAATTTTTACCCACAGTAGTCATTGCGATTAGCATCTTTGTATTTGTATTTGGAGGATGTATATGTCTTCGAAACTATACAAGGGATTTTCAATGAGCTACCAATGACTTTATTATTGGAACCTAAACCAGACAAGTTGAATACCGGCATATTCAAATTTAATAAATTTGATACATCTATAATAATATATAAATTAAAAATATATTTTATACGACTAATTATATAGTATACAACTTATTTATAACTTATCTACCACTTTCATACATCATTTTAACCAATTAAATACAACTTCAACATCATACATCTTAAATACATTTTTCATATAAATATTTCTTTTCTATGTATTTTGGATATATTTTGTATGTGGTGTGTTCTTCTTCCTCTCTGAAATTCCAATTAAATCTTCCTCTCTTAATACTATTTTGATACATATCAACAACTTGATGTAAAAAGAATAGTATTTATAACCTAAATACAAATTTTGATACAACTTTATATGTATATTGTATGTCATGTGTTGTTGTTGTTGTTCTTTTTCTTCTTCAATCTAAAATCTAGCCAAATATTTTGTATGTGGTGTGTTCTTCTTCAATCTAAAATCCAGCCAAAATTAACTCTAATCTTCACTAAACACCCTCAAAATTGAGATACACACTCCAAAGAATATTCTCAATTGTTTGCAACAACATCCAATCCAAAAAAATAATATTTTTTTAAAATCAGAATTCAAATTCATAGCTTCAGAGCTTGTTAATGGTTGTCAATGGTGGAGAGCCAAACACCTTCAAAATTTATTAATTGAAAATTTCAATTCGAACACTAATTATGCAACATGAAAAGAAAATGCTAAGTTAAAATTCTATAGTAAAACGATTGAAATTCATTGATGAAATTCTATTAAAACTCTATAAAACATTAAAGGATAAAAAGCAAATAACATTGAAAGAGGAAAAATTGGGACAGAAAAGGAGAGAGAGAGAGAGAGAGAGAGAGAGAGAGAGAGCACATGTATAAAGGGATGGGGAAATAAATGATATTCCCTATTTAATTTTTAACATAAAGGGATACTCATTAATACTAATTTGTATGTAATTAGTAGATTGTAAATCAACTTGCAATTAAGTTAAACCCTAAACAATGAGGGTAAATAAGTTTTTAATATAGTACTTATAGGTAAAAAATCACAACTAAAAATAGCAAGCGGATGTATAATCTATGTATAATATGTATATAAGGATGTATAATCAGTGTATAATCTATGTATACAAAGTAGAAAAAGTAAATAGTTATACTGGCCGGCTATTTGTGAGAATTCAGACTTTTTAAAAGAATTTATATGGCTAATAACTACATATAAGGCTTTAAATTATAACTCTTTTTAATATAAAGGCTATATTTGAAACGCCCAAAGATTTTTATAGTAAGAAAACTTTATTGAGTTCCTAATTAGTAATATTAGGTCTCTTTTTCACGAAATGAGTAATACTCCATGTCTTTTGTAACGATCCAGCCGGTCGTTTTGAGAGTATTAGCCCTGATCCCTTATTTATTGCTACCTCTATTTCATTTTGTGGTTTTGTGACTTGCCAGGATGCTTGATGTCTGATTCGGGAGAGTTTAGGAGTGGAATGGGACACATAGTCCCTAAATTGGAAGTTAAAGTCAGAGGAGTCGACCGTAGTTTGATTTATGCGAAGACGACTCCAGAATGGAGTTTTGATAATTCTGATGGCTCCGTAGGGTAATTTTGGTCTTAGTAGTGTGTCCGGATGTTGATTTGGAGGTCCGTAGGTCATTTCGGCGTTAATTGGCGAAAGTTGGAAAGTTGGAAGATTTTGAAAGGATTGACGGGGAGTGGACTTTTTGATATCGGGGTCGGCATCCAATTCCAAAAGTTGAAATAAGTCCATAATGTCAATTATGACTTGAGTGCAAAATTTGAGGTCAATCGGACGTGATTTGATAGGTTTCGGTATCGAATGTAGAAGTTAGAAATTCATTAGTCTTGAATCGATGTGCAATTCGTGTTTTTAGCGTTGTTTGATGTGATTTGAAGGCTCGACTAAGTTTGTATGATGTTTTAGGACTTGTTGGTATATTCGGACGGGTCCTGGGGGCCCCCGATGTGAATCGGATGGAAATCAAATCATTTTTGGACTTAGGGGAATTGCTGATGTTGGGCTGGTCCTAGTGTCTTCGCACCTGCGGAGGGGCAGGCCACAGGTGCGGGCTCACAAATGCGGGGGGTTGATCGCAGAGCCAATGTGGTCTGCCCAGCTGGGACCGCAGATGAGGTTAGAGTTCCGCAGAAGCGGACTCGCAGGGGTGATTGAGGAAGCGGAAAGGCTAGCCAAGCCCGGGGTTGCAAAAGTGGAGCCCCTTCCGCAGGAGCGAGAGCGCAAATGTGCATTTTGGTCCGCAGAAGCGGAGGTTACTGGGCTAAGTGAGAACCACACCTGCGATGGAAATTCCGCAGGTACGGAGTGATCGCGTCCAATTGCACACCTCAATAGAGATATGAAATGGTCGTTTGTAATAATAAAACCCAACTAAGAGTCGGGGTCGAATCCACAGAGAGCTAAGATGGGAGTTAGGGGTATATATTTTAATGCGCGTGATTGAATTATCTTGATTTGCACTTCCACAAAAAGGTTTTGTTTCTATTTCTAATTTTACACTAAAGATTGTAGAATAAAGAAAGAAGATTAGGAATAGTTGTTTTTGAGGTTTTTCAAATTGGTAAAAAGCCTAGGGCTGTGACCATCGCCTAGATGTTTGTCTAATGAGATAAAGACCTTAATGCTTGTTTTGTTGATCGGGGTGTATTATAGCTATCAACTCTCAATTATCCATTCAATACCTCTCGGTCAGGGAGTGGTTTTGCCCAATCTAGCTTTCTTAAGACCAAATGGGTATCACATAAAACAGTTGATAAAAGCTCAAGTCGAGTTGTTATTATCTCTAGGTTGAACCCTTTAATTGGGTTAATCAATCTCTCGATTGACCCAATTCCTTGTTAGCCCGGTTTTCCTAAACTACGTCTCTCTTTCTCAAGTAGAGACTAAGTCAAATAAGCATGAACTAATATTTACAACTATTAATTCCACAAATTAAAGCATTAACTAGGATAAATAACAAACACCCAATAATAAACATACACTAATTTAGTTACCCATAAGGTTAACACACTAGGGTTAGGTCACAACCCAAGTAAAAATCTAGCTACTCATACTTGGTTTGAAGAAAAAGAAGAAGAAAGACTGATTAAACTCATAATGTAAGCTTAAAACTATAAAATAAGAGGCAAAGCAAAACGGCTACAGTAATTGCTAATGCCAAAACTTAACCTAATTTCGTGAAACTCTTCTATTTATACAAATCTGAAAATCTCAGACAAAAATACCCCTCGGGAGGTTTTGCGGCCGCACAATTCCATGTGTGGTCCGCAGACTTCTTCATCTGGCAGGAGCTAGGATTCTGCATCCGCACAATTCTGAATTGCGGCCGCGATGCAATATTTCTGTGGTCCGCAGATTTTGTTTGCGGTTGCAAACCAGTCTTCGGCGGTCCGCACATTTATTATGTCTACGGCCGCAAGGCAGTTCTTCTGCGGCCGCACAATTCTTGTACGGTCCGCAAATCACAAGGACTAAGGACTTGAAAATTTGCACACTCTCTGATCTTAAGTCCTAGCCCAGCTCTTGCAGCCGCACAATTCATGTGTGGTCCATAATTTGCACAACTATTTGCTGAATTTTGCTTCTTTGTTTGCGGCCGTAGGTGGAATTCTGCAGTCCGCAATTGCTTCTGCGGACCGCACTTTGTATGCTTCTATGCCCTTCTGTTGCCTTATGCTTGGACTTCTCCTCTTTGCTCTGGGTTTCATCTCGGGAATCCAACTTCCAGCATTCCTATAATTTTGCATATTTTATTAGTTTCGAAAATGCAATTCAATGCTTTTAAACTAAAACAAGAGCTAAAAGGCGCTAATAAGTAGTCAAAATCCCCACTTATCAACTTCCCCAAACTTAAGTCTTTGCTTGTCCTCAAGCAAACAATTTAGTTCCCACCTCCACAATTTAAGTGTCATTTCAGCAAGTCAAACGTGAGCCATTCTTCACCATATGATCTCTACAACTTCACAACTGCAGCAACTGTGCAAGACCATCATGATATCCAGCCACAATAGCAACCATTCATAGAGAGAAAGATCTACCAAATACCTCAAACATCACATATAGATACAGCCACATATCACAAACTCACACAGAAGCAGCCCACAACATAGACAATCATCAGCTCAACAGACAATGCAAGTCACATACCACATAACCAGTCCTAACAATTCTAGCAATTTGGAATGGACCAGGATAGTACTGCAAGGGAAATATGTGGTATTAGCACTTTCAGTGCTCATTCCATTGCAACTATCCTAGACCAATTCCCTTGTCTCTACATACAGGATCCTCACAAGCTAACAACTGCAACAAATCCACATACACTGTGAGCCAGCCAATCAATACTCCAAGTTATTGCCACAATTGCATTGTGTGGTATTAGCACTTCTAGTGCTCATTCTATTGCAATTGCAGCAATCACCATGGACCCTCCTCCATACCCTTTATTATTGGATCAACACAATGCAGCACCTCCACAAACACCACACAGCCCCACAGCAGCAACAACAACAGCACCAGCACCAGCAACAGCAGCAGCAACAATAGCAACAACAGCAAGATGGACAGCCATTCACCACCTCAGCAGAGATTACAAATCATAGAAACACAGCAGAAGCTGCAAGCTACAGAAACACAAGATACAGGAACTTAACAGAAGCAGCACACAACTATACAAGAAGAACCTAGGGAAAGCAGTAGCCTCAGAAGCACATCAACTAAGTTAGTCATATCTGTATTGAGGCAGAAGGAGCCACATCCATTAGACATCACATGTATAGCAAGCCAAAAGCTCAGTCACCACCTCAGCAACATTCACCATTGCAGCAGCAAACATCAACAGCAGTCACCACTGCAGGAAGGCATTAGGGAAGCAAAACTACCTTACCTGCAGCACCTGTCCATAAGACCTCATCAGTAGAACACTCATCATCTCACTATCCACAGCAACTACTGGAAGATGAAACACCTCTACAAGCACCAGACAGGTAACACACAGCCTCACAACAGCAGCAGCAGCAACAACAGCAACAGCAGTAGCAACAGCAGCAACAAAAGCAAGGTAGACAGACACTCATCAGCTCAACAACAACTACAAGTCATAGAAGCACAACACAAGTTACAAGCTACAACAACACAAAAAATAAGAACCCAGCACAAGCGACATACAGATACACATGAGGAATCTAAGGAATGCAACAACCTTAGAAGCAACCACCATTGCAGTAGCAGAAGTCACCAGCAGTCTCTAGTGCAGGAAGAATTTAAGGGCACAAACCTACCTTACCTGCAATGGTCGTCCACTAAACTTTATCGACAGAACACTGCTCAGCATACTACAAACAGCACCCACTGGGAGATGAAGGCAATTAAACTTTCTATCATATGCACTGGACAATGCCAGTACTACTATTCAGCCACAGGGCACCCTTTTGCTAGCCATCTTCAATTCTGCTTTCTTTACGATCAATGCCAAAGCAAAATTGAAGATTGCGACGACATATTATCTAACACACTACTTAGAAGAGTCCCATCTTTTGCTAGAAATAGATCCTATTGTACATGGAGGATATTATTTCGACCCACTTACTTAGTAGATTTAGGAACATATGTACTTTTTTATATAGTTGACCTGGATTCACTTCATACTGTTTTTGTATATATGATTGTCTATCGATACTATAAGATAGATAATCATTGCATCATCATAGGTCTAAATTATCATAGTTGTTCAAACATACTTGGTCTCCATGCTCTGGTGACCAAGAGTGTACACATTCTTTCCTGGGAGGTAAGATTTATGCCCCCCTCCAGTATTGTACTTTATGCTGTATTTATGAAAATCAACCCTGGGCAATCGGCCTAGTGGACTTTATTAAAAAAAAATGTGAGACATTCACACGTCAGTTGGGACCAACAATTACCCATACTACTTATGTTTCAACAAGGCGACAAGTTAAACATTTATGCACATATAGTTCAAATGTGACACTTGAGCATCAAGAGTTGACTTTACTCATCAAGGAAGCTCGTTCTCTCATGTAGGTCATTGTGGATTCTAAACTCCTCCTCCTTTACTCTTCGGTTGCCTAGCTCACTTAAGAAATTTAGCGCTTAATCCAAACATTTATGAAAGGTTCACTCGTCTCTCTCAAGAGATTGTCACAAGTACGGCTTCAAGTACCATAGGCTTACCCCTTTATGGAGATCGCCACTAATGTAATCTCGCTCGGCTTGAAATCAGGTAGGACTTCTTTCGGGATGTACTGAAGGTTTTTGGATTAGGGTTGGATACAATATGGTTGAGTGGTTACACCTTTTCTTAAGCACTCCATCTTTTTATTCTCGGCTCACACTTTGCCAATTCTTTGAAGCATTTTCTTTTCCTTCGAGGACTAGAGAGACATTATATCACTCTTTCTTGATCATTACATTCATGTTTCTCCATGTTTGGTCATTTCCTTTCTTTGAATCCCTTCAACTCTTCTACTTATTCATTTTGTTGCATTTTTCTTTTTGTTCTATTCGTTTCTTTGCCTTTTCTTCTCATTATTTCTTTTTCTCTTTTTGTGCCTTGATACCTTTTTCAACTTCCTTGTCTCTCCCCTAAACTTACGTTTTTAGCCATTTGTTTCACATGAGTGTTAAGGAAAGCTCGGGTGCCAAGAGAGGGTTACAATAGAACGAGTAAAGGCTTGTAGCATGATTTTCAAATGAGAAAGGCTAAAGGCTCGAAGAGGTTGATTGGGGATGACATCATTGGTAGGCAATAGAAAACTCAAACGGGCCAAGGAAAGCCTAAAATCACTTCTCAAGCCAAGCAAAACTTAAAATTTTGCCTTGAAACACATTCGGAGCAAGTTCTAGACCTTTCACACGGGTACTTGGACTAACAACAAAGAAACTCACCTCTCACGCCTGGATTGTTAAAGAGGACAGAGTTGAGGGCCCCTAACGACCATTAAGTTTGAAAATCATTATGGTTCAATTAAACCACTCGATGGTTGCCAAAGTCAACACAAGAGCACAAAGTCACTAACTAGAGCTATTTCTTTCAAAAACCTTGTTTTTAACCATAAGCACGCAGTTAAGTGTGTTGGTACCAAATAAAGCACAATTGACTCTTTGAGCACGACTCAATTATGTCTTTTTATTTAATACTACTACTATTATCACCTAAACACAAAACAGACTCATTCCCTTAAGAAGGTTGTCACGCCATCCATCGTTGGGATGAGTCACCCGATTCACACAATAACTACCTTTGGAAAGAATCGTGGCATTAAGAAAACCAAAGGCTTATTATCTACTGAAACATAAAAAGAAGCTACTAAATCAAAAAGAAGCTACTAATTTAAAAAAGAAGCTATTAATTAAAAAGAAGCTATTAAATTAAGTACTAACTAATAAGAAAACAAACATAAACAAGATACAAAGCAAAAACTATTGAAACCATAACGAATATACATAAGGAGGGAGAAAGAGAAGATATATACATAATGAGAAAAGAAGAAGAAAATAGTATCAAGTTATTACAGGCCAAATGTTTCAGAATCATCAACTAAGATCAAATAAACTCTCCCCCCCCCCCCCAAATAAATAAGAATTGTCACCAATACTTAACAAAATAAGAGTAAAGGAAGGGAAAGAGTGAAGAAAACTCCCTATGGCTCATTGGACATCTCTGTGTCCACAGTAATGTCACCGCCCGCAGTTTCATCCAACTGGATCTCATCATCCTTAACTTTGGGAGTGACTGGGTTGGTGAACATCTGACGCACTGCCTCGGCAGTGTCGGCAGCAAGCTCTGGCTCCTCAGACTGGCCAATTGGTGCCACCGGTGCTGTTGGTGCTGTTGGTGCTGTAGGATCTGGGCCTGGACGGTATGGGTCAATCAGCATGTCAAATGGAATATCTCTGGTTGCAGCAAGCTTGGTAACTTGTCTCTGGAGCTTGTCCACTGACTTCTTGGAGGCCTGGGACTTTCTCATCTTCTTTACTTCTTTTTCCAGCTCTTCGATCACTAACCCATGTTGTACCAATGTAGCCATGATGGTGTTCTGGTTCTCCAAGAGCTTCTTCAATGTTTCTTCCACTGATGGGGGCATCTGAGGTGCCAGAATAGAAGACTGTGCTGCAATAGTATTGGATAAGTTAGACAGCTTTGCAGTGGCTGTATGCATCCAGTTGTTGAGTCTCGCCAATGTCTAAGAGCCTCGTAGCGCAAAGTGGAGCAGTAGGCATGGGCACCGGCTTCAAAGCCAAGGTGGAACCTATGACAGGAACGACAGTAGGAACTGAAGATGGTGGTGGAAGCATAGCTACGACATTAGATGAAGGCTCGGTCGAGGTTGATAGAATATCAACTTTCTCTGCAACTACCACCGATGGCTCATCAGACTGGCCTGTGGTGGTAGACGGCTGACCTTTTTTCTTAGGGTTGTGTGCATCCATCAGTGAGTATCATGAGCACGGCTTCTTCGGCCACACCTTTGTATCAAAGTCCCTCGGCTCTACCTCGCATCCGTGAGATACTCTGTAATTGTTTTGGGATACGGTAGGACGTGTCAGCTTGCCGAGCGATCACAGAGATGTTGGCCAACATCACGAAACCTACATTGATAGGGTACCCGGCCATGATAGAAGCAACTAGAACTACCCGAGGGATCGGAAGATAGGTCTCGTTCTGTCACTGGTCTAGTCTGCTGGAGACAAAGGTTTGCCACCCTTTTGCCTCAAAGCTTAGAGTGTTCCTATGAATAGCAACCCCTGCTGTGATCTATGGTGGTGGTGGTCCAGGAGCTGCTAGAATCTCTGCCAACCAAGGACGAGCTGCATCCCCGAGTGCACACTTCTCTAAGTACTCTGTGGGCTCGATATCATCAAATCCCAAGTATGTGTTCAATGTGTGCTGATCAAATCGCACCTTGAGGTTTCTCACTTTCATCACCTTTATCCCTTTCTTGATATGCGCCACATTGGTGTAAACTTCCCGGACAAGGTACTTCTTAGCATCCACCACGCTCTGGGTAAACCACATCCACCCTTTGCGTTCTTTAAACTGTCTCAATACTGCTGGGTTATACCTCTCAAGATCTTTCAACTGAAACTGCCGCTCAAGTATGAGCGACCTCACTGGCCACCATTCACAGAAGTTGGTGAAGGCAACCAAACTGACGAAACGGTCCTCCCATACCTCTTTCTTCTTCGACTTTTCGAGGTGGGTAACAATAGCATCTCCCCCTCTACCATCATGGGGGATGTCTTAAACGATGGCTCTAGTGCCTCATGGGCAGGTGTAGATGGCTCAGAAGCCTGACTAGCACTTTCCGAGCCCTCAGAAGTGCTATGAGATGTGGATGACTCATCCCTGAGCTCATACATCCCTAGCGGCCTTGACTCGATAGCCGGCTGCTCATGTATAGAGGCTGAGTTGCCCTCTGATGCTTCCCTAGATGGGGCATAAGAACTAGTCTTGGAAAGGTCTGCACCTCTCCCTCTGATTTTATGCTGTTGGGCACTAGGTAAGGGTCTCTTACCTCGTCCTTGAGAAGGGTCATCCCTTCCTTTCGAAGTGTCGCCACTGCCTCTAGGTCGAACCATTTTCTATACCAAGCAAAGGCGATTGTTAGATGCAATTCAAGTTCAGACATACAATGAATGTAAGGACACACCAGAAGATACAGTGAGGAACACAATTGAAACATTCTTGCAGGATAAGGATCTGTGATCTGCACATTTTTCATTGCGGCCGCAGAAAGGGCCTTGCAAACCGCACAATTTGCTCTTGCAGCCGCAGATTTGGATTCTAGTCCACACATTTTGTCTTGCGGCTGCAACTCAGAAACCACAAATATGCCAACTCTATGATAACAGAGAATTGGCTATTTTGCGGATCCAACCTGTTTTCTACGACCCGCACAATTTGTCTTGCGGCCGTAGATGTGAGTCACCAATTTTTTAACTCTCTGATAACAAGGAAAAGGCTGTTCTGGGGGGGGGGGGCAATGGGATTTCTGCGGTCCACATAATTTTCTTGCAGCCGCAAAACCCTGTCTTACTAAAATACCCTAGACTCAACTTCTACGGACCGTTGCAGCCGCAAGTTTCAAACAATTATGAATGGTAAGTGTTTTTATCTAGGGCATACAATTATTGCATAAATTTTGACATGGAAAGAGCATCAAAGCATGAAAATATAATTACCCAGTCCCCAATTAGCAAGTACTAGTTGACCCACTACAGATTTATCCCCACAAGTATGTACAATCAAATTCAACAAACAAAAGGCCTAAATTTTACTAAAAATCTAAAAAATTAAATGAAAAAGATTAACAAGATTGTGAAACATACCAAATGAATGAGTGTGAAGAAATGAGTGAGCAACAGTTGCTAGCAAGTGGACAGATGATTTAACAAGAGATTTCAAATTACTACCAGTTGTGTACTTAGAGAGGTCAAAGGGGAACAATGGCCTTAGCCTCTATTTATACTTATCGATTGCCCAAGGGAAGGAGAAGTGAGTGCGGCCGCAGAATTCCTATTGCGGTTACCTGGGGGCTTAGTTGCCCTTTTGTTTTGCAGTCTATAGAATTGTGTGTGTGGCCGCAAATCCCTGTTGCGGACAGCAAATTTTGTGTTGCGGCCGCAAATCAGCCATTTTTTGACAGACCAACTTCAGAGAGCTATCATTTTCCCACCTTCAATTTGTGCGGTCCACAATTTAATTGTGCAGCCGCAGAGCACCTTTTACTGCAACAACGATAATTGTGCGATCCGTACAATGCAATTACGGACCATAAATCTTTCCATAACCAAATTTTTTGGCACAATTCCTGTAAAGCACACTCATCCCTACAACATACTTCAAATCAAGTTAGCACAAAAATAACTTCTAACTACAAAAGAAACAAAGAAAAGAAAAGCACATGGGTGGCCTCCCAAAAAGCGCCTGATTTAACGTCACGCCACAACGCAGACTACCATCAGTTGAAATGAATCACCGCTGTGACGTGGCCATCTCCAACTTTTCCCAAATAGTGCTTCACGCGGTGACCATTGACCCAAAATACCTCATTATTTTTGTTCTTCAAGTCCAATGCACCAAAAGGTGTCACACCCTCCATTTAGACTTTAGCTTTCCAGGAAACATCCTCAACCTCGAGTTGAACAGCAATATGAGATCGCCGACCTTGAACTCTTTGTTCCAAATGTATTTGTCAGAAAGATATTTCATCTTTTCTTTGTACAAGGATGAACTTGAATAAGCATGATACGGGAACTCCTCCAATTCATTCAAATGTGAAACTCTCAGATTAGCGGCTACATCCCAATCAAGATTCAACTTCTTTAGAGTCCACATAGCTTTGTGCTTAAGTTCCACCGAAAGATGACAAACTTTTTCGAACACCAACTGGTATGCAGACATTCCGATAGGTGTTTTGTAAACCATCCGATAAGCCCATAATGCAGCATCAAGCTTATTAGACCAATTCGTTCGGTTAGCATTCACTGTTTTGGACAAAATACTTTTTATCTCCCAATTGGAGACTTCCACTTGACCGCTAGCTTGTGGATGATAAGGAGTCATAACTTTACGAGTAACACCATACTTGCTAAGTAAAGTGTCGAAAGCCTTGTTGCAAAAATGCGACCCCCTCATTACTTATGATAGCCCTCGGAGTACCAAACCTCGTGAAAATATTCTCCTTCAAGAATGTCACCACACTTCTCGCCTCATTGTTGCATAGAGCAACGGCCTCAACCCATTTAGAAACATAATCAACCGCGACCAAGATGTAGGTGTTTCCACAAGAACTCAATAAAGGACCCATGAAGTCAGTACCCCACACATCAAAGATATCAATCTCCAAAATAGTACTGAGAGGCATTTCATTCTTCTTCGAGATCCCACCGGCCCTTTGACATTCATCACACCTTTTCACTAACTCATTTTCATCCTTGCAAAGAGTGGGCCAATAGAATTCGCAACTTAGCACTTTGGCAGCCGTTCTTGCTCCACCATGGTGACCACCATATGGCGAAGAATGACAAGCCCCAAGAATTTCACCTTGCTCTACTTCTGGTACACATCTTCAAATCACCCCATCCGTGCAAATTCGGAAAAGGTACGGTCCATCCCAATAATAATCTTGACAATCCCCGTTTGAGCCTCTTCCTTTGGTTTGAAGAGGACTCATCAGGGATGATTTCACACACAAGGAAATTTGCTAGATCCGTGAACCATGGCACTTCCTTCATTGAAATGGCCAAAAGTTGCTCATCGGGGAAGGAGTCATTGATTTCAAGGCCATCATGTGGCCTCCCCTCCTCCTCCAAACAACAAGTGGTCAGCCACTTGATTTTCGCTCCCTCTTCTATCTTGGATGTCAATATCAAACTCTAGCAACAAAAGCACCCATCTCATCAACCGAGCTTTGGAATATTTCTTGCTCATAAGATAACGAAGTGCCGCATGATCCGTGTGAACAATAACTTTTACGCCTATCAAGTTATGACGGAACTTCTCAATTGCAAACACAATGGCAAGGAGCTCTTTCTCCGTAATAGTATAGTTGACTTGGGCACCATTCATGGTCATACTAGCATAGTACACCCGATGAAAGATCTTGTTGATGTGTTGCCCCAAATCAACCCCAACTGCTACATCACTAGCATCACATATGAGTTCAAAGGGCACACTCCAATTTGGAGCGTTGATGATGGGAGTAGTTGTCATTCCATGGTCAAGGAAGGCATTGTTCTTGGCCAAAATACCTCAAAGAATGGAATGTCCTTGGCCAAATACCCATCAAGAAAGCAATAAAAATCACGGCTGGCCAACCTATCAAGCATTTAGTCAAGGAAGGAAAGTGGAAAATGATCCTTCCTTGTGACTTTGTTGAGCTTGCGATAATATATATACACTCTCCAACCGGTCACCGTTCTTGTGGGAATCAACTCATTGTTGTCATTGGTGACCACCATCATGCCCCCTTCTTTGGGACACATTGAACCAGAGAAGTCCACGAACTATTGGAAATGGGGTAGACAACCCCGGCATCCAACCACTTGATAATCTCCTTTTTGACAACTTCTTGCATAGCCTCATTGAGTCTCCTTTGATGTTCAATAGATGGTTTGGCGTCCTCCTCCAAGTTGATCTTGTGCATGCAAAATGTGGGGTTTATTCCCCGAATATCCGCCAATGTCCACCCAATAGCCTTCTTCCTCTTATGTAGCACCGCCAATGTAGAATCTACCTGCACGTTAGTCAAACAAGAGGAAAGAATAACCAGTAAAGTAGAACAAGGGCCAAAAAATTCATAACAAAGATGTGGAGGCAATGGCTTCTACTCCAAGGTAGGAGGCTTTTCAATGGAAGGCTTTGTAGGAGGAGTTTTCCTATTTCTAAGATCCAAGGATAGTTTCGGAGATGCATAATTGTACAACCCCATTCCTTCCAAAGAGTTCACACATTCCATGAAGCCATCCATCTCGTCATCATCAAAAAGTTCACACACTCCATGAAGCCATCCATCTCGTCATCATCAAAGTTGAGCAAGACGACCTCCAACATATCACCAACATTGATTGTGGCACTTGTATCATCAACAATAACATCGGTCACCAAGTCTACAAAAGAACACACTTTGTTGCTATTTGGTTGTTGCATGGACTTGCACATAAGGAATCCCACTTTTTTATCACCCACCCGAAAAGTGAATTCTCCGGCTTCCACATCACAAAGAGCCTTCCTCGTATCAAGGAAAGGTCTTCCAAGAATAATCAGCACCTCATAATCCACTTCACAATCAAGAATGACAAAATCCGCCGGAATAATGAATTTATCAACATGAACCAAGACATCTTCAATCACTCCCAAAGGTCTCTTCATTGTACGATCGGCCATTTGCAATCTCATCGATGTGGGTCTTGGTTTCCCAATTCCCAAGGTCTTGAAAATCGAATAGGCCATCAAATTGATACTTTCCCCAAGATCACAAAGAGTTTTAGAAAACTCGGCACTTCCAATTGTACAAGAAATTGTGAAAGCATCGGGATCTTCCAACTTAGGAGCCATTGAATGCACAATTGCACTCACTTGATGAGTGACTTTGATAGTTTCATCATCGACCGCTTCTTTGTCACTAAATCTTTCATAAACTTTGCATAACCGGGCATTTGTTCCAAAGCTTTCACTAATGGCACATTAATTGAGAGACTCTTCATCATTTGAATAAACTTCTTGAATTGGTTTTCACCATGTTGCTTGGCAAGCCTTTGAGGATATGGAGGTGGAGGCTTAGGCAATGGTGCCTTAGCCTTTTGCACTATCGGTTCCGGTATGTCAATAACGTGATCCCTAGACGGGTTCACTTCCTTTTGAGTCTCTTCCACACTATCATCAATATCAATCCGAACTTTATCATTTGTTTGCACCACATTGTTTGGGACCTCTTCTTCTTGTACTACTTGCTCATTATCCACAAGTTTCCCTTGACTTGAGGTGGGTGAATTCCCACCTCTTCCACTTCTTGTAGTAACGGTCATGGCATGCCCCGTGTTGCTCCCACCCTTTGGGCTCACCACCGTGTCACTTGGTAGTGCCCCCTTAGGACGAGATTTGAGAGCTTGAGAGATTTTCCCTATTTGCACTTCTAAATTGCGGATCGATGTGTTGTGTGAGGCAAGTTGGGTATCCGAATCGGCATTCTTTTCCATCATTCGTTTGAACATACTCTCAATACGCCCCATCTCATTGGTTGAAGAACTAGGACCATGTGAAGGATAAGGAGGCGGGTTGCTCAGTTGTTGATACATCAGGGGCCTTTGAAAACCCGACCCCAATTGCCTTGATTATTGTTCCATACGCCTTGATTGTTACCTCCCCAATACCTTGATTATTGCCATTCCAATTTCCTTGATTGTTGTTATGCCAATTCCCTTGATTGTTTCCACCACTCCAATTACCATGGTTGTTAGAATTTTAATTGCCCTGATTGTTTTGAGGTTGCCATTGTTGTTGGTTTGGGCCTTGGAAATTGTTTTGTAGCCCTTGGAAGTTGTTCACATATTGCACCTCCTCCTCTTGTTCATTGTAAGAATCCTCTTGATCAAACCCACTATCATCTTGCACAAAATTGTCCACTCATTGTTGCCCTTGTGGACCCTTGGTTGTCCATTTGTTCACCATCATGTTTACTCCCTCCATGGCATTGACTTGCCTAGGATGTTGCACTTGTTGAATTTGAGCCTTTGCTAGTTGATTCATGGTGGTAGTCAATTCGGCTATGGCTTGCCCAAGGTCATGCAACTCTTTGTGAAGGTGGATCACATTGGGATCATGTTGGGATCACATTGGGATCACCTTGTGGAACATTAGCCCAGGATTGCCACGTCGATGATGTTTCCGCCATTTCATCTAGAATCTCACACGCCTCCGCATAAGGCATAGTCATAAAATTTTCACCGGCAAGTTGATTCAGCACATATTGGTTGGTCGTGTTAATCCCACGATAGAAGGTTTCTTGAATCATATTTTCCGTCATATCGTTGTTGGGACATTCCTTGACCATTGTTCTATATCGCTCTCATATCTCGTGTAGTGGTTCATTGGGCTCTTGCTTGAATGCTAGAATATCATCCTGAAGTGTAGCCATGTGCCTCGGAGAGAAGAACTTAGAAATAAACTTTTCCGCCAATTCATCCCAAGTGTGAATGGAATGGTTCGGCAAATATTCCAACCAATCTAAAGCTTTCCCCCGTAGAGAGAAGGGAAAAAGCCTTAGCCTCAAAGCATCCTCGGAGACATTTGTTTCCTTGCTCCCCCAAGAAGTGTCCACAAACCCCTTCAAATGTTTGTATGCATTTTGACTTGGAGCACCGGTGAAGAAACCTCGTTGCTCTAGCAAAGTGAGCATCACGTTGGTGATTTGAATGTTGCCCGCCCGAATACGGGGAGGGACTATTCACTTGCATATCCTTCATTGGGTAACACCCGCTGTGGAGCCGCTCATGGTGAAGGTAGGGGTGGGACGGGCACATTGTCATAGGCACTCGGCCTCTTCTATTGGCTTGAGGTTCAAGAGGAACCTCATCCACTTGGTCATCTTCAATGTCCACATCCCCCAAAGCACTATTTTCGAGCTCGTTGTTTGCCATGGTTGTACCTATGATTTCTCAAACAAGTTAGTAACACGGAAGGAAAAGAAGATATTCCAAAAAATACACACAAATATATAGCTAACACCGTTTTTAACTCCCCGGCAACAGCGCCAAAAATTGATCGCGTCCAATTGCACACCTCAATAGAGATATGAAACGGTCGTTTGCAATAATAAAACCCAACTAAGAGTCGGGGTCGAATCCACGGGGAGCTAAGATGGGAGATAGGGTATATATTCTAATGCGCGTGATTGAATTATCTTGATTTGAACTTCCACAAAAAGGTTTTGTTTCTATTTCTAACTTTACACTAAAGATTACAGAATAAAGAAAGAAGATTAGGAATAGTCGTTTTTGAGGTTTTTCAAATTGGTAAAAAGCTTATGGCTGTGACCATTGCCTAGGTGTTTGCCTAATGGGACAAAAGCCTTAATGCTTGTTTTGTTGATCGGGGTGTATTATAGCTATCAACACTCAATTACTCACTTAATACCTCTCGGTCATAGAGTGGTTTTCCCAATTTGGCTTTCTCAAGACCAAATGGGTATCACACAAAACAGTTGATAAAAGCTCAACTTGGGTTATTACTATATCTAGGTTGAACCCTTTAATTGGGTTGATCCATCTCTCAATTGACCCAGTTTCTTGTTAGCCAAATTTTTCTAGACTAAGTCTCTCTTTCTCAAGTAGAGACTAAGTCAAATAGGCATGAACTAATGTTTGCAACCATTAATTTCATAAATTAAAGCATGAACTTGGCTAAGTAACAAACACCCAATCATAAACAAGCACTAATTTAATTACCCATAAGGTTAACACAAAAGGGTTGGGTGACAGCCCTAATAAAAATCTAGCTACTCATACTTGGGTTTGAAGAAAAAGAAGAAGAAAGACTAATTAAAGTCATAATGTAAGCTTAAAACAATAAAATCTATTGTGAAATATAGTAAACTTCCAAAAGATGCAAAGAAAAACGGCTACAGTAATTGCTGATGTCAAAACTTAAACTAATTTCCTAAAACTCTTCTATTTGTACAAGTCTGGAAATCTCGGACAAAAATACCCCTCGGGAGGTTCTGCGGCCACACAATTCCATGTGTGGTCCGCAGACTTCTTTATCTGGCAGGAGCTGGGATTCTACGGCTGCACAATTCTCAATTGCGTCTGCGGTCCGCAGATAATGTTTGCGGTCGCAAACCAGTCTTCTGCGGTTCGCACATTTATGTCTGCGACCGCAAGACACTTCTTCTGCGGCCGCACAATTCTTGTGCGGTCCGCAAATCACAGGGACTCGGGACTTGAAATTTGCACACTCTCAGATCTTGAGTCCTAGCCCAGCTTTTGCGGGCGCAAAATTCATGTGCGGTCCACAATTTGCACAAATATCTGCTGATATTTTTATTCTTTAAATTTGCGGCTACAAGTGGAATTCTGCGGTCTGCAATTGCTTCTGCGGACCACACTTTGTATGCTTCTGTGCCCTTTTGTTGCCTTGTGCTTGGACTTTTCCTCTTTGAGCCGGATTTTATCTCGGGAGTCCACCTTCTAAGTATTCTAGCAATTTTGCACATTTCATTAGTTTCGGGAACGCAATTCAATGCTTTTAGACTAAAACAAAAGCTAAAAGGCGCTAATAAGTAGTCAAAATCCCCACTTATCACGGAGCCGCAAATGCGGCTGTGGGTTCGTAGATGCGAAATTGCTGGGCAAAAAAGGCCTAAGTTCAAGGGTTTGGTTTCATTATCTATTTTTGGAGCTAGAGAGCTCAGTTTGTGGCGATTTTGCGGGAGTTTTTCAAGGAAATCATTGGGGTAAGGAATTTTAACTCGATTTTAGTTATATTACCCGAATCTATTGTTGTTTGCATCATTTATTTAGTATTTTTAATTTGAAATATGGGAAAATTTGGAAAGACTTCTTAGGCTAAAATTAGGGGATTTGAAAGGCGATTTGGGATCGGATTTGAGTAATTCTTGTATGGTTGGACTCGATATCGAATGGGTGTTCGGATTCTATAATTTTAGTCAGGTTCCGAGACATGGGCCCAGGTCGACTTTTTAGAGTGTTTTTTCAATTCTTTGTTAAAGTCTTAATTTCATCATTTAAATTAGTTTCCTATAGTTATATTTATAGTATGAAATTGTTTTGGCTAGATTCGAGCCGATCGAAGTTGGAAAATCTAGGGAAATGCCTTCTTATTGATTGATTGAGTGAGGTTTAAGGTAAGTGACTTGTCTAACCTTGTGTGGGGAAAATTCCCATTAGGATTTGGTACTATTATGGTAATTTACAATGTGGGAAGGCCGTGTATATGAGATGACGAGTGCGTACTCGGGCTAAATGTTAAAAATCCGATTTTTGCTACGTAGTTTCATTTTATTTCCTTAATTGAGTACCTCTAGCATGTGTAGTCATCATGTTTAGCCTAATTGCACATGTCTACGTGCCTTATATCTTACTTGAAATTTGTACAACATGCTTAGTTGAATTACCTGCTTTCTTGATTTCGTATTCATTATTTAACTATAGGATTCTTTGCTTGTGATATCCTTGTTTCATTTGTTATGTGTTGGTTTTCGTGATTTTTGTTGAGATAATTGTTTGGTTGTGGCACGAGGTTTCTGCCGTGCGGGTTGTTATTGTGACACAAGGTTTCTGCCGTGCGGATAGTTATTGTGGCACGAGGTTTTTGTCGTGCGGATTGTTTTTGTGGCACGAGGTTTCTGCTGTGTGGTTGTTATTGTTTGCACGAGGTTTCTGCCGTGCCGTTGTGAGATATGTACTTTTGGTACTACGAGGCGGTACCTCGGAAGTACCCCTGTTGATTTCCTCTATTTGCTATATTGTTTGTTGTTATTGTTGTACTTTAACTTGTAAGACTTTTGTTTCCTTATGTGTTGTAATGATCTTCTTTGATTCCGTGCAGTTACCTTCCGTAAATTTCTATTGTTACACTTCTCTGTTATTTCATAACATCATTATATATGCTGCCTTGTTTCTAATAAATTCCATTAGGGCCTGACCTGACCTCGTCACTACTTTACCGAGCTTTGGCTTGGCACTTACTAGGTACCACTATGGTGTACTCATACTACGCTTCTGTACATCTTTTTTGTGCAAATCCAGGTACTTCCTACCATATCAGGTACCAGTGAGCTAGCCCGTACGTGGAGACTTCAAGGTATATCTGCCAGGGTCTGCAAACCTCAGAGTCCCCCTCTATCTTTATTATGTTGTTTCCTTATCCTTATTAGACTCTAATATATAAATATATTTAGTATATCTCGTTAGAGATTGTGACTTATATCCACTGGGTTTTGGGAGTTGTTAATACTTGAATTGCAATTTTTATTTATTACAGATGTTGAAATTTTGAGATTTGGCTTAATATTCTAGTTATTCCGCATACTTGTTAGGCTTATATAGTCTTAGAGACTAGGTGCCGTTACGATATCCTATGGAGGCAAATTGGGGTCGTGACAAGTTGGTATCAGAGCTCTAGGTTCATAGGTGTTATGAGTCACAAGCAGGTTTAGTAAAGTCTTGCGGATCGGTACGTAAATGTCTGTACTTATCTTCGGGAGGCTATGGAACTTCTAGGAAAAGCTTCAGGCATGGTTGATACCACTTGCTCCTGCCACATCTCAGGGTGGGGGAGGAGCATGGACTCCTGCCACCCGTACCCTAGAGCAACGGTTCCAAGTCGACCAAGTTCCACAGGCCATACCAGTGCAGCCGATAGCCCCAGTTCGGCCCGAGGGTAAGGCAGCAGTCTGAAGAGGTACAAGAAGTACCACCCTCTTACTTTCAGTGGCTTGGCGTCAAAGGATGCCTAGGGTTATCTTGAGGAGTGCCACCGTATCCTCCATACCATGGGTGTTGCGGAGTCTAGCGGAGTTTCTTTCACTATGTTCCAGCTTAGAGGAGCGACCTATAAATGGTGGCGAGCATATGAGTTGATAGTCCAGCCGAGGAAGCTTCACTCACTTGGACTCAATTCTCATATATGTTCTTGAGGGAGTATATTTCCTAGAGTCTTAGAGATGCATGGCACGCAGAGTTTGAGCAATTGCGCCAGGGTTCTATGATCGTGTCGAAGTATGCGGTTTGGTTCAGTGATTTGGCCAGGCATGCACCAGCCTTGGTTGCTACGGTTGGAGAGCGAGTTCGTCGATTTATCGAGGGGCTCAACCCCAGTATCAGATTTAGCATGGCCCGAGAGCTGGAGATGGACATCGCATACAAGCAGGTAGTGAGGATTGCTAGGAGATTGGAGGGTATGCTGACTCGGGAGAGTGAGGAGAGAGAGGCCAAGAAGTCTTGAGAGTTTGGAAATATAGTGTTACTCATGCCCCAGCTACAACTCGTCAAGGTAGAGGCTATGTGAGTCGCCATATTCATTCAGCACTTCTAGCCACCAGTAGTACTCCGGACACTCCTAGGCCCCAGGCTCCCTATTATGCACCGCCATTGTCTAGTGCACCTCCTATACGGGGTGCTTTCAGCAGTCATTCCAGTCGATCGAGCCCGAGCCAGCCACAGCAGTCGCGTCCTCCGAGAGCTTGTTTTGAGTGTGGTGACACTCGTCATATGGTGAGGGATTGCCCCAGACTCAGGAGGGGTGCACCTTTACAGACCACTCAGGAACCGCGTGCTCCACCGGGTCCTCAGGCTATGGTTACAGCACTAGCTACCACCCCGCCTGCACAGCCAGCTCGAGGTGGAGATCGAGCAGGTAGAGGTCGCCCTAGAGGTGGAGACCAGTCCAGATATTATGCCCTTCCTGCTAGGACGGAGGTAGTTGCATCCGACTCTCTCATCACAAGTATTGTTCTGGTCTGTCATAAAGATACATCAGTTTTATTTGATCCAAGCTCTACTTATTCCTATGTGTCATCCTATTTTTCTCCGTATTTGGGTGTAACCCCTGATTCTTTGAGTTCTCATGTCTATGTCTACACCTGTGGGAGATTCTATTATTGTTGACCGTGTGTATCGGTCGTCTTTGGTTATTCTTAGTAGTTTTGAGACCAGATCCGATTTATTGTTGTTCAGTATGGTGGATTTTGATGTTATCTTGGACATGGACTGCTTGTCGCCCTATCATGCTATTCTTGATTGTCACGCCAAGATGGTGACATTGGCTATGCCAGGTCTACCGGGGCTAGAGTGGAGAGGTACTTTAGATTATGTTCCTAGCAAGGTTGTCTCATTTCTAAAGGCTCAACGGATAGTTGAGAAGGGGTGTGATGCGTATCTGGCATATATGAGGGATGTTAGTGTTGATACTCCTACTTTCGAGTCAGTTCCGGTAGTAAGGGATTATCTAGATGTATTCCCGGCGGATCTTTCGGGCATGCCGCCCAACAAAGATATCGACTTTGATATTGATTTGTTACCGGGCACTCAGCCCTATCATACGGCCCCAGCAGAATTGAAAGAGTTAAAGGAACAGTTGCAAGAGTTGCTTGATAACGGATTCATCCAGCCCAGTGTGTCACCTTGGGGTGCTCCTGTCTTATTTGTAAAGAAGAATGATGGTTCTATGTGAATGTCTATTGATTATCGCCAGTTGAACAAGGTAACAGTGAAGAACAGGTATCCATTGACACATATTGATGACCTATTTGATCAGCTTCAGGGTGCCAGAGTGTTCTCTAAGAACGACTTGCGTTCAGGCTATCATCAGTTGAAGATTAGGGAGCCAAATATCCCAAAGACTGCTTTCAGGAATCGGTATGGTCATTACGAGTTCCTTGTGATTTCTTTTGGGCTGACCAACGCCCCAGCAGCATTCATGCATTTGATGAATAGTGTATTTCATCCCTATCATAACTCATCCGTCATTGTGTTCATTGACGACATTTTGGTGTATTCCAAGAGCCGGGAGGATCATGAGCAGCACCTAAGGACTGTGCTTCAGACCTTGAGAGAAAAGAAGTTATATGCAAAATTTTCGAAGTGTGAATTCTGGCTAGATTCAGTGGCATTTTTGGGTCATGTAGTATCGAGTGAGGGGATCAAGGTAGATCCGAAGAAGATGGAAGCGGTGTAGAGTTGGCTTAGATCGTCCTAAGCTATAGAGATCCGGAGTTTTCTTGGTTTGCCGGGGTATTACCATCGATTTGTAGAGGGTTTCTCATCTATTGCAGCACCTATGACTAGGCTGACCCAGAAGGGTGCTCCGTTCAAGTGGACCGAGAAGTGTGAGGAAAGCTTTCAAAAGCTCAAGACTGCTTGACTACAGCCCCAGTGTTGGTTTTTCCTACTAGTTCGGGGTCCTATACGGCGTATTGTGATGCGTCGCGCATCGGTCTTGGTGCGGTGTTGATGTAGGATGGTAGGGTGATTGCCTACGCGTCTAGACAGCTGAAGGTGCATGAGAAGAACTATCATGTCCACGACCTCAAGTTAGCAGCTATTATTCATGCCTTGAAGATCTGGCGGCACTATTTATATGGTGTCCCTTGTGAGGTCTACACCAATCATCGGAGTCTACAACATCTGTATAAACAGAAGGATCTTAACTTGCGGAAGCGGAGGTGGTTGGAGTTGCTTAAGGATTATGATACCGCCATTCTATATCATCCTAGAAAGGCCAATGTGGTGGCCAATGCCTTGAGTCGCAAGGTGGAGAGTTTGGGCAGTTTAGCATATCTACTAGTAGTAGAGAGGCCTTTAGCCTTGGATGTTCAGGCCTTGGCCAACCAGTTTGTCAGATTGGATGTTTCCGAGACGAGCCGAGTTTTGGCTTGTGTGGTATCTCAGTTTTCTCTTTATGATCATATTAGAGAACGTCAATATGATGACCCCCACCTGCTTGTCCTTAAGGACACGGTTCAACGCGATGATGCCAAGGAAGTCACTATTTTAGATGACGGTGTATTACGGATGCAGCGAAGGCTATGTGTGCCCAATGTAGATGGTTTGCGTGAGTTGATTCTCCAGGAGGCTTACAGTTCGCGGTACTCCATTCACTCAGGTGCCGCGAAGATGTATCGGGACTTGAGGCAGCATTATTGGTGGAGGAGAATGAAGAAGGACGGAGTGGAGTATGTAGCTTGGTGCCTAATTTGTCAGCAGATGAAGTATGACCATCAGCGGCCAGCTGGATTGCTTCAAGAGCTAGAGATGCTAGAGTGGAAATAGGAGCAGATCACTATGGATTTTGTTGTTGGGCTCCCACGGACTCATAGGAAGTTCGATGCAGTTTGGGTAATTGTGGATAGATTGACCAAGTCAGCTCATTTCATTCTTGTGGTTACTACTCACTCTACGGAACAGCTGGCTTAGCTTTATATTCGCGAGATTGTCAGGCTTCATGGCGTGCCGGTATCTATCATCTCTGACAGGGGTACGCAGTTTACATTGCGGTTCTGGAGAGCCGTACAGGATGAGTTGGGCACGCGGGTGGAGTTGAGTACAGCATTTTACCCTCAGACGGACAGACAGTCCGAGCGCACTATTCAGATATTGGAGGATATGCTCCATGAGTGTGTGATGGATTTTGGGGGTTCTTGGGATCAGTTCTTGCCGCTTGTGGAGTTTTCCTACAACAACAGTTATCAGTTGAGCATTCAGATGGCACCGTATGAGGCTTTGTATGGTAGGCGGTGCCGGTCTCTGATGGGTTGGTTTGAGTCGGGTGAGGCTAGGCTATTGGGTACAGATTTGGTTCAGGATACTTTGGAAAAGGTTAAATTGATTCAGGATCAACTTCGTACAGCCTAATCCAGACATAAGAGCTATGCGGATCAGAAGGTTCGCGATGTTGTATTCATGGTTAGGGAGTGGGTCTTGCTCAGGGTTTCACCTATGAAGGGCGTTATGAGGTTTGGGAGAAAGGGCAAGTTGAGCCCTAGGTATATCAGGCCTTTTGAGATTCTTGAGAGGGTTGGAGAGGTGGCTTACAAACTTGCACTACCTCCTAGTCTTTCTGCAGTTCATCCAGTGTTCCATGTTTTCATGCTCCGGAAGTACCACGGCGATCTGTCTCATGTGTTAGACTTCAGCTCAGTCCAGTTGGACAAGGATCTATCTTATTTGAGGAGCCGGTGGTCATTTTGGACAGGCAAGTTCGAAAGTTGAGGTCGAAGAACATAGCTTCAGTGAAGGTTCGGTGGAGGGGTCATCCAGTCGAAGAGGCGACTTAGGAGACCGAGCATGATATGCGTAGCCGTTATCCTCATCTTTTCACCACTTCAGATATGTCTCTATACTCATTCGAGGACGAACATTTGTTTTAAGAGGGGGAGGATGTAACGATCCGGCCGATCATTTTGAGAGTATTAGCCCCGATCCCCTATTTATTGCTCCCACTATTTCCTTTTGTCGTTTTGTGACTTGCCGGGGTGCTTGGTGTCGGACTCGAGAGAATTTTGGAGTGGAATGAGACACATAGTCCCTAAATTGAAAGTTTAAGTCAGATGAGTCGACCGTAGTTTGATTTGTGTGAAGACGACTCCAGAATAGAGTTTTGATGATTCCGATATCTTCGTAGGGTAATTTTGATTTGAGGAGCGTGTCCAGATGTTAATTTGGAGGTACATAGGTCATTTCAGCATTAATTGGCGAAAGTTGGAAAATTGGAAGATTTTGGAAGGTTTGACCAGGAGTGGACTTTTTGATATCGGGGTCGGATTCCGATTTCGGAAGTTGGAATAGGTCTATAATGTCAATTATGACTTGTGTGCAAAATTTGAGGTCAATCAGACGTGATTTGATAGGTCTCGGCATCGAATGCAGAAGTTAGAAGTTCTAAAGTTCATTAGGCTTGAACCGATGCGCAATTCGTGTTTGTAGCATTGTTTAATGTGATTTCAAGTGTCTACTAAGTTCATATGATGTTTTAGGACTTGTTGGTATATCTGGACAGGGTCCTGGGGGCCCCGGATGTGAATCGGATGGAAATCGGATCATTTTTGGACAAGCCGCAGGTGCGGGCTTGCAAATGAAGGGTTGATCGCAGAAGCGGATTGTGGCATGTCCAGCTGACCGCAAATGCGGTCAGAGTTCTGCAGAAGGAAACTCGCATGGGCGATTGAGGAAGCGCAGAAGCGGAAAGGCTAGCCAAGCCTGGGGTCGCAGAAGCAGAGCCCCTTCCGTAGGAGCGAGAGGGAAGATGCGCATTTTGGTCCGCAGAAGCAGAGGTTGCTGGGCTAAGTGAGAACTACTCCTGCGATGGAAATTCCGCAGATGTGGCTGTGGGTTCGCAGATGCGAAATCGCTGGGCAGAATAGGCCTAAGTTCGAGGGTTTGATTTCATTATCCATTTATGGAACTAGAGAGCTCGGTTTGTGGCGATTTTTCGAGAGATTTTCAAGGAAATCATTGGGTAAGAAATTCTAACTAGGTTTTGGCTATATTACACAAATTCATTATTGTTTTCATCATTTAATTAGTATTTTTAAGTTGGAAATTTAGAAAAATTTGGAAAGACTTCTTAGGCTAAAATTTGGGGATTTGAAAGGCGATTTGAGGTCGGATTTGAATAATTCTTGTATGGTTGGACTCGATATCGAATGGGTATTCGGATTTTATAATTTTGGTTAGGTTCTGAGACGTGGGCCTAGGTCGATTTTTTGGAGCGATTTTTCAATTCTTTGTTAAAGTCGTAATTTCATCATTTAAATTAGTTTCCTATAGTTATATTTATAGTATGAAATTATTTTTGCTAGATTCGAGCTGATCGGAGTTGGAAAACCGAGGGAAAGGCCTTCTTATTGATTGATTGAGGGAGGTTTGAGGTAAGTGACTTGTCTAACCTTGTGTGGGGGAAATTCCCCTTAGGATTTGGTACTGTTATAGTAATTTGCAATGTGTGAAGGCCGTGTACGCAACGTGACGAGTGCGTACTCGGGCTAAATGTTAAATTTGGCTTTTGCTAAGTAGTTTCCTTTTATTTCCTTAACTGAGTAACTCTAGCATGTGTAGTCATCATGTTTAGCCTAATTGCACATGTCTACGTGCCTTATCTCTTACTTGAAATTTGTACAATATGCTTAGTTGAATTACCTGCTTTCTTGATTTCACATTCATTCTTTAACTGTAGGATTCTTTGCTTGTAATATCCTTGTTTCATTTGTTATGTGTTGGTTTTCGTGATTTTTGTTGAGATAATTATTTGGTTGTGGCACGAGGTTTCTGCCGTGTGGGTTGTTATTGTGGCACGAGGTTTCTGTCGTGCCGTTGTGAGATATGTATTTTTGGGACTACGAGGCGGTACTTCGGGAGTGCCCCTGTTGATTTCCTCTATTTGTTGTATTGTTTGTTATTGTTGTTCCTTAACTTGTAAGATTTTTGTTTCCTTAGGTGCTGTAATTGTCTTCTTTGATTCCATATAGTTACCTTCCGTAAATTTATGTTGTTACACTTCTCTGTCATTTCATCACATCATTGTATCTGTTGCCTTGTTTCTTATAAATTCCAGTAGGGCCCTGACCTGACCTCGTCACTACTCTACCGAGGTTAGGCTTGGCACTTACTGGGTACCGTTGTGGTGTAATCATACTAGCTTCTGTACATCTTTTTTTGTGCAGATCCAGATACTTTCTACCATACCAGGTACCAGTGAACTAGCCCGTACGTGAAGACTTCAAGGTATATCTGCCAGCGTCCGCAGATCTTGGAGTCCCCCTCTATCTTTATTACGTTGATTCCTTATCCTCATTAGACTCAGATGTACAGAGATATTTAGTATTTCTCATTGGAGCTTGCGACTTATATCTATCAGGTTTTGGGAGTTGTTATTACTTGAATTGTAGTTTTTATTTATTACAGATGTTGATGTTTTGAGATTTGGCTTAATATTTCAGTTATTCCGTATACTTGTTAGACTTACCTAATCTTAGAGACTAGGTGCCGTCACGACATCCTACAGAAGGAAATTGGAGTCGTGACATCTTTACTGGCGGAGCGAATTTGAGTCCCGAGTACGTACAAATTTCCAAAAGAGAGCATTTTTGTTCATTTAGTGAGGTTTTCCTAGCTTGAATTTGGATTAGTCCGAATAAAGAATGCATAAAGAAAAAGAAAATATAAGGCTTTAGAATATTAAGAAATTTCGTTAAGGAACGTTAATTGGGTTGGCCGTTAAGATTTCAAAGGGATTGATATGCTCTCAAGCTTAAGAGAAAATAGCAAGGAAGTATATTGAGGCAGGAATAACATCTTTAGAAAGTTAAGAGCTCGCGTTTGAGATCATGCAATAGGGTAAGGAATCTTTGTTTGCAAAAAAATAAATGTGAACTTCTAAATTTTGACAGAATGTAAGGCTAACTTTTTTGTAGTTTTAATCCAGTGACTTTAAGCATGTACGGCTCATGTTCTCGTGTTTCCTAAATTGAGATATGGGACTAACATAGTGCCAAGGAAATTCTCTGCTGACTTTCTTTTATCACCTCCTATTTGATTGAAGAATTTAACTTATATTGACAGTGTAAAAAAAATTATTACACTATATAAAAGACGGCGGTAAGCTTGTGTTTATTTGGAGGGATCACAACACATGATTAAAGTATGTCGTTCACGATAGATTAACAACAAGGGGTACTGAAATATAGCAAGGAATCCGACCTTTCTGCTACCACAATAGTCTATTTTATCATTTTCCCTGTAGAGTAGTTACTACCTGGGCCATAAAAGATATTTTTTTCTCGATAGTTGCATAAACTTATTACTACATTTTGGCCTAGTTGAATAAAAATTCTATCGGTAGCTACTACTGATTTACTAGTCTGTCTGCCCCCCTGAATGAATTCTCATTGACCAATGGAAGATCAATCAATAGCAGTAACTCCAGTTTGAAGAAGCTCATATACATACGGAGAAAAATAACACCAAGAGCGAAAGGTTCAATTAATCGTAATTCAAAAACTGAAAATTCACCTCCAGTGACTCCAATATATTTTAACATATTGTAACAAGTAATCTACTTACTTTTCAAATTAACAATCTCATTTTTTTAGTGAACTGTTACTTGTAATTCTTTTCAAATGACTTGATACTATCAATATTCTTTTTATTGTCTGTATATAAAAGTTAAATTCATTGATGAGTGGAGTGGCGTTGGCTGGCATCTGAATGTAGAGTTGTAGTTTGGCATTCTACTGTAAAAGTAGATGCATCAGGCCTGACTTTTGTATGCAAAGCAAGTTTATGCAGATGGAATGATGCAAAATGAGCAATTGCATTATTAATACTATCCTTCGTAGCTTAATTAACGTCCAAATTCTAAGCTAAATAGAACTTCAACAAAAATCAGATATTTCTGTTATTCATGAGGCAAAAGGAAGCAACACATTTATCATTGTCCACTCTGGTTCTCTTTCTTTTTTCAGGTACCAAAAAGTTCCCTGACATTGCCAGTATACAGACAACACTTCAATAGTGCCTTTACACAAGAAATAAGCCAACTAGGTGGCTCAAGGTAAAGTCTTTGCTTTAGGCCCCCTAAATTTTGGGACCCCAAAAAAATTTTTAGTTGTCGATTTACTATCTTATTTTCGCATAGACAATATTAAAATTTATAGAAAAAAAAATACAAAATACAAAATCCTTATAAAAATGAAAAGAAAGACTATCTATTTTTTAACAATAGAAATATTTTAGAACCTTTGAATTAAGATACTCATATCTTCGTATTGTTAAATAATATTGTTTACAATAAGATCCAAGATAACAAATTGTAAATACGTGACTAGCATCTTATTAACTTGAATTTTCTACCAATGTGAATATTAATATTATATTTTATAAGATAACCTCACTATAATACTAATACTATATTTTGCAAGATCACTATACTATAGACAAATAAAATAAAAATTAAGGCCTCTTATTAAAATTTGACTTTAGGCTACTAGTTCTATTAAGACGCCTTTGGCCAACTGAATCATGTTTGTAGTTTATAACAATCTATACAATAATTCAAAGATCTCGTCTTCCATAGGATCTCTCATAACAAGTTCTCACCCATCGTAGTCAGACACTCATAATTCTACAACTCGCAAGTGTTCGTGGTGAGAGCTACGATGGACCTGATGAAAAGGATTAATTCTTTTTGTAAGTTTGTCATCACCAGTTAGCTTCTCTTCAATGGAACTGGTTTAAATTTCCATCTCTGTTTCCCTAATAAAGAGAAAATTCGTACATTCACATAGATAATTAGATTCTTGGGGCAGTAACTTGTTAATCCAAAAAATATAGGCGCCGACACCCTTTCTAGCATAGACAACCAAGTCCAAACACTTCTATTGGGGGTTTCTTTTGCTGCTGCTATGGAAGTAACAACTTCAATGCTCATCACAGATAAGGGGGAGGAGAGCAACCCGGTCATCACCTTCGAGATAAGGATAGATATTTTTGTGCCGCTTCAATCAACAAAGAAAACTGAGTGGAGTGATTTTCACTTCATGGACATCAGCTAGAAAAAGAATCCAACTTTTTTCTAGAAAAGGAGTAAAAATATGAAGAGAGGAGAGAGAAGTTGAGTACAAGGTGAAGACAAGGAAATATTTGCGGTTTAGGAGGTTAAGATACTTCAAGGTTACAAGGTCAAGTGATGGATCTCTTTTCAGATGATTTTAATATCATGTTTCATTGTATAAGGAACTTGGGCAAAGTGACAAAGGCTATCAAACCAAAAAGGCATGATATGGAAATATAATTGGCAACTCCATTAGATGAGTTTGCCGATAAGAATATTTTGTGAGTGGTGCTGTCCCCTCGAAAACCTCTAACAATCATTGCCTACAAGAAACAAAAAGATTTGGAGTAGTGCATAATAGTAAAACTCAATGCAACCAGCAGACAATCAGATTTATCCCGTTCTCAAGAATGGAGCCCAAAAATAAAACCACAAGTTGCTACAATTAAATTACTAATATGATCCAATAAATTAATATTCTACATCCACTCAGTTTAGTATGAACTCCATGTATTACCGGTTTTTATCCTACAATTAGATCTACACATATCCCTACACCCGTGTTAATTCCTATGCTTTAAACATCTAAGACAACTTGGCACCCCTCTAAACATTTTGAACTCACTCGACTGCCTCGACAAAGAGCACGTTTTGCGTTAGACATCTGAGTAATCTTATTTTTTAGGGCTTGTTAAGTATAATAGTTGGGATCACATCCTTTCCATCCTCTTAATAATAGCGCAATAGATTCAATCCTGTTCTACGTCTTTACATACTTAAAGTGCTTATAGTTTTATCCAATAAATAGTTGCTGGTTCTGACAGTCAGATCATCATAAAATGTCCTTATTTCTAGTAATGATGTTGTGCCACATTTCAACTGAAGTTTGTTCCATTCCACCTACTGTTATTTGTGTAATTATTTTCATGATTATACTTTCATCTTTCGATAGTCAAGAATGAAACATATTAATAAAACTCTTGCAGAGTACAAAGAGAAAGAGACGAAAAATATTACCCACTTAAAGAAAATAAGCAATACCCAAAAAATGGAGAAGGAGCAACTGTTCTTGCAAATGGTAGATAAATGCTAAAATATGACATCATATTGAAAAGTCCATACCTGAGATATTTGTTCTGCGTGAACAAAAATATTTCTGAATATCCGACGAATATATGTGAAGAAAACTGCAAGAGATCGAATTCTGTGTTTTAGAGAGCAGAAAGCGATAGCTTTTAGGATAAAATCACAGATAAGAAAAGATGAGGGTTTCACAAATTCGAGAATGAACAGCACTTGGTTAGTGTGAAAAGGATTTGCATTTGATTGGCATAGAAGCCAGGCAAACATTTGTGTATAGTTGAGAAAAAGCAACAATACTGGATTAGCATCATATGCACTCCATTTTTTTTAATCGGTAAAAGGTAACTTTACATATAATAACTTTTGTACTCCCATAATTTGAACTATTCTGAGATCCTATTATTCTTTGTGTATAGTATATGGTATTAACATAGTAACTAACTAACTTCAACGGGAATGAACTAGAGAACTATGTTTGCTCGGACTCTAAAAAACGTTGCCACATCCATGACGGATCCTCTAAAATGCACTACTTTTGGAGGATTCAACATGCACCCAACAACAGTTTTGAAGAGTCCGAGCAACTAAAGAAAAGAACTGCAAAGAGAAGTGTTATTGGTGAATCACACAGTGCATAATTGCGATGGAGTCGGTTATCTTCAATTATACACTAACCATCCATTGTCTCCAAAATTGTCAACTGCTGCCACCTAATCCTACGAGATACAATACCAAGAGCAACGTTTCTAACCTGCCAAAATTATTACCAAAAAGAATCAGAATTTTCTTACTGTTTCCTGACAATAATCAGTGCATTCTACCTAACAATAACTCCATCCCTATTGAATGTAAAAAAGATTGTATGCATCTTACTCGCCTCATCAAACACAAGATTGATAAATCTCAAGGAGAGCAGAAGAGTAAGGATAACTTCAGCAACAGGGACACCAAAGCTTGCCAAAGGAGATATAAACCACCGCAACGCAAAAGCTATCTGCTCAGGTGTTGTTGTTGATAGGAAAACACTTGCACTTTGGAAGATCTTTAGTCAAAAGAGAGTTAATTTGTAAGCAACATTTTCTTTTAGAATTAGAAGGTTACTGGGAGTTAAATTCAGACAAAACTGGAGTCACTGCACATTGATTGTTTTCTTTGGAATTTAAGACGGAACAGAAAATGAAGTCTGTAGGGAAAAATTTAGATTTTGACGAGCGAATATCTTTAGTTATCAATCCCTGTACTGCTAGTCAAATCCGGAAAATTTATTAATCAATAAGATTTTACGAATTGGATCACTTTAAGATTTCCAAAGACTTCAGCCAAGAAGTTCAAAAACTCAACAGATTTTGAATTTTATACAAGTCTTAAGAAGAGCATCCAGGCCGGACTGTCATTTTCTTGTTAAAGGTGAATGTAGAAATGTTAATATTAAGTGGAAGATCTTCAAGTTTGAACTTAAACGTTAACAAACTGAAACAGGTTTACATTAACCAGATGAGAAAGCAGACATTTGTTTTCATTTGAAAAGTGTTCCTTGATGCTACTAGTAGGACTACAGAATTAGTTTGCTATGTTGACTCCACAACAAGTGACAAGTTGCTACTCACAGTGAAGGTTAAACATGCTGATGTTGTGGCGGTTGATAAGCCCTTTCTAGTGAGTTGTAATGGCCCCAACTTCAAGATTACATATTTATAGCCTTCCAATGACATAGGAAAAGGTGGTAATCCCATTATTGAAGGTGGGGGAGCTCTTGAAGAGATAAGGGAAGGTGTACTGTCTGTACTTAGGCCCAACATTATAAATAAGATCCCAGACAACAGTGTGACTCTCCCGAGTTGATCCTGTAACCATATTAGACAATCAACAAGGAAATTCTCTAACATTATCAAATTTTTCATAGAACAAACAAGGGAGATTCTCCATTAGAATTTCAAGAAAACTTTTTGAAGCATAAAGCTCATTAAGATTCAAGGCCAAGCTTACCTTCCACACTTGTTCAGGTTGGACCAAAATAGATAGTATAGCTAAGTACAGAACCAGTGACAAACGCATGATTATATTTGATTTTGCCGGTAAAATAACCAGAGTAAAGAGCCATGCCTGCATAACCAAGAAACAGATATCCAAAGCAAAATTAGTCTTCGACAACCACAAAATGTGGATGAAAGGAATAGAATATATGAACTTTTCTTTCGTCACCGCAAAATAACCTCTTGGTGCCATTGAAAGCAATCAATGCCAAATATAAAAAGTCTTTTAGGACTTAACAATAAATGCTTGAAGAACTCACGGAAAAACAGGTACCACAAAACTGTAGCAGTTCTGAATAAAAATATTCTACTATGCTACGGGAAAAACATGAAGCTTTAGTAGGGATATACTCTATCTACTTCCAGCAGCAAAAAATTACCACTGTTTTTCTCCAGCAAATGGGTTCAGTCTTTGACGACCAACCTAGCCCAACCATATTTCTTATTTTAATTTCCTTTGAAAAATGTATTGGATCTTCTCTATCACGCCTGCTCAATTCTGAAGTTGTGTTAAATAACTAACAATATAAATCTGAAATTAGGATTCGCATGATCAGGGTTCATCAGTTCTACAATTATACCACTAAAGAACGGGCCAAAATTGAATAATCCAATATAAAATAAAAAATCAATGCAACAATTCACAAATTAAGCTCTCTGAAGCTACTTGGCATAGTGAACTGCATGTAAATCATTATTCACAAACTGCTTCCTATGAGCCAAAGTATACACTTTTTTTGGTGATTCTTTAGCATAGCTAAACACGAAAACTCAATAACTGAACCATAAAATACAATTCAAACAACCCACGAACACAGCAAAAACAAGAAAGCCAATGACGAACCATATTATACAGTTCAAGAACCACAAAAAAAGAAGGAAAACTACACAAATGAAACAGAAAACTCCCAGTAACTAAATTCAACAAGTTCAACCCTTTTCACACACAAATCCCAAAAAGACTTACTCGTACTGTCTCAATTTATGCGACACACTTCTCTTTTTAGTCATCCAAAAGAATGCCACCTTTCTCTAGAAACAATTTAACTTGAAAACTATTGTTTTACCCTCAATGAGATGATTAATAACCACATAAATATCTAAGGCTTACTTGAGAGTACAAATTTCAAAAGTCATCATTTCTTTCTTAAGCTTTGCCCAGTCAAACGGTGCCACATAAATTGGGATAGAGGGAGTAAAATTTATATCAATTTGATTCTGGGATCAACATAGTGCAAGAAAGTGAAAACTACATATATGAAACACTTAAATTTAATAAAATTCAACACTTTTCACACTAAAAACCTAAAAAGACAAAAAAAAAAAATTATACCAATTTGATTCTGGGGTCAACAGAGTGCAAGAAAGTGAAAGGGGAAGGTATGTACTGAGCAATGGGGCTTGAAGTTGCACCAGATATGGCTCTAAATAGTTTATCAGCTCCAAGAAAGTTTTTGGGGGACCATTTTTCTAACAATTCAGCCCAGTTCACTGAACCCTTTACACTATCACTATTTGCTGCACAGCTGATAAAGGTTCTTGATTTGTTGGGTTGAAGATGGAGACAAAGGGGCTTTGTTAGGTTTGGAGTGAAGTGGTGGTTGAATATTGGGAAGGATATGAGTCTGAAGGCATGGATTGAAGAAAATGGGGGTGTTAGAGTTGGGTTGTTGTGGAGGAGCTTAGTATACATGGATAGGAGAAGATGGGAAGGAGATTACAGTTTACACTCTACAGGGGTGTGAAATGAAAGGATTTTTTTATTTTTTTTATTTGAGTTCGACTTGGAATGTTTTATGGGGTTTATTTTTGCTGTAAATTGCAATTTTGGTCCTCAAGCTTAGACATGGATTGTATTTCGATCCCTAGGATTCACTTTTTTATCTCTCATAAAAGTTCAAAGGAAAAAGGTCCAAATTTACCCCTCTACTTTTAAATATTGTCTACGTTTAACCTTCGTTATACTATTCAACCAAATTTATCTCTACCATCAAATTTTTAAAAAATACTCATGACTCAGAATCTCCCAACTTATTTTAGTTAAGTCACTTATTCTTATTCCTGATCCACTATTTTCAAATATTTGATATTTATCGACTTTCTTAGTTGGAAAAGAAAATAAGAAAAATATTAAAATAATACGACGGTCAGTAGACAAAATAAAATAAATTGAAGAATCAAAATTAGATAGCTTGTCTAAATTCCAAAAGTATTTACAATATCTTTGGAGAAGTGTGTGCAATAATAATTAAATATATCCTTTAATAATTTTTACAATTTACTACCTTTAGCATTCACCTCAATAATAATTTCTAAAAATAGTGAATCAAAAAAAAAAAGGTATTTAAATAAAAGGGATCTTAGAGATTTTGGGTTACCTAAGGGAATAATTTTTAAAAGTTTACTGATGGTAGATAGGGTAAATTTGACCGAATAGTATAACGATACGGGTAAATTTGACCAAATAGTATAACAGAAATTAAATATAGACAATATCCGAAAGTAAAGGAATAAATTTGGACCTTTCCCCAGTTCAAATATATCATGACATATTTGATTTGTCTTGCATTTGTCCTCTGTATTCTTTTTATTTCATGAACTAGATGGCCTGTGCCCGTGCACATATATCGACACCACTTTACAAAAGAGCTCAGTGACAAAGAAAGCAATACCATCAATTGACTAATTAATATAATACGCTTCATACTGTATACATTCATTTGCAGTACAAAGCTGAAAAATTATATTCTTGAGCTTGATTCCATGTGAGTGACAGAGAAAAAATAATTAGATTAATCATGTTCATGTTGGTGGTCCAACTAATACAAAAGTTGATGCAGTATTGGATGGATTTTAACAGCTGCAATTGACAGCACATACTTGCACCTTGGTATTCTGGAAAGAAATTAGAAAAGAAAACTAAGCATTAGAATCTCTTCTGTTATTTTATTTCAGAAGGGCAACAAAATAAGAATCAATAAAGCTATGATCTACCAAGCAGGATTGAAACTTAATTCTGATGACAGATACAAATATAGGAAGGTACTGCCTTTTTTCTAGAGATTGACCAAGTATAGATGAGTTTAAACTGAACTGTTTTGTTGAATAATTGAGCCAACCTATCCCCTAGAATTGAGTTCTTATATCGACATACAACTGTGAACATGAGGGAAAAGGGTATATCGTATTTTCTTGCTATCAAGAAAACAAAGACTAATGGAAACCAACAATAATATTCTTTACCAAAATGGAGAAATAGAAAAGCTAGGAGAAAGACAATGACTTAGACAACATACTGTAAAATGTACTCCTTTAATCATCTCTATTTTCAGGAACTTCTTATCATTTTTCTGCAACACTGCGCTCGATAAAACTTATGTCATGTATACGTAGAGAAGAAGTTTATTATGTCAACATCTGCTCCTTTTACGTACCCTAGCAGATTATTTTCCCGAATATTGTTGGCCTGTCCATAATTCTTTTTGGTTCTCTAGTGATGCGAAAAGCAACAATAGAACCATGAAAAGTAAAATTAAGGGCCATTATGATAGGCAACCACTTACAGCTGAAGTAGCTAATTACTACGTCATGCCTACCTATGTAAACACATGTGGAATTTTTCCCCAAAAAAAAGAAATTCAAGGTAAGAATAAAGGTTTCTCAACCAAATAACCTATCTTATGCTCATTGATCAAAGATAGACAACGATGTGATAAAAGAATTCTTACCGCGCCAGGCCCAGAAGCGTGAATGTTACCAAACCAAAACCAATAGTTCACCTTTTCCTAAGGCTCCCTGTCAAACACAGGAAGTGAAGTAGATTTGGCATAACCCTTTATCTCTTGGCCAGGAAAGCTCCTCATTTTCGGAGGTTGCATTACTTCATAATAAGTCAGTTTCTCAAAGCACGTTAAATTAAGACCCAACAACTCCTTATTTGCTACTGAGCATCACAATTCGCAATATTAAAATCGCGCAGGATCCACCAGCTCTCACAGTTCGAGACATTGTCATTCTTCTTGAATTTGTGATTCAGGATAAGTATCTCAAGTTGTGCTTGCACTGAAATTGTTGGCATCCCTATGAAATCATCTATCCTAAACACCAGAAAGCGATCTTAGTATGAAATCTTTTATCCTAAATACCAGAAAGAGATCTTACATAAAATATAGTAAACTTTCATTATTATATTTATCTCATCATGCTTCAATGGCACATAGAGGAAGGGTAGAGAGCCCGAGTATTCTGAAATGCTATATCTAATCCATTTGGACCCCCTGTATCAATTCTGTAAATCTAGGCTAGCCTATTTCTCTAACAAAACTGGCGTCTGACCGGATAAGTTTCTTACCTTTCTCTTTTTAGATCTTAATGGCATAATTACTTTTAAAAAGGAAATGAACAGTGAGAATACCCTACACTTGCACTTGCAAGATCTTATGCACTCAACTAAGGCACAGTCGTAGATGTATCCTATACTTCAACTCGCAGAAAATATAATCAGACCAAAAAAGGAATTTGATATTTTCACAGAGAACAAGCATTCAGCATGCGGAAACAGTGTAAATCTTATGTCGGGCATTCTTCCTACTTTTCAAGAGTCTATGTTTGATTTATGCTCAAAGCAATATAAACATATACTCTAAACTACAAGAGTCAGAGATAAATGTAATTAGCATTTTCCATTCCTACTATATGACTCCTATCTGCATTAGAAGAGATATTCACTTTGTTGAAAATAAAAGCAGAATATTTCAAATGCTAGGTCAATCAGATAAATAAATTGATAGTGTCTATTAAGATGAATGACAGTATAAGCTTACCTTATCAAATACAGCTCCAAACACCTGGGCTCTAAGAAACTAAAATTGAACCTGCAAAAACCTTCAGCTACAAAAATAGAGATTTGTAATCTGCCTAAGTATCATGAGCAAAGATAGAAGTAGCTCTAATTTACCTCAACGCGGGAAGCAGCAGCAACTGCTAAAGTGCAACAGGAACAAACTTATTTGAAACCTCACTGGTTAGGAAATGTCACTTTTTTGGGTTAATCCTAGTTCTGTCATCCAACTCTGTACGCATAGCACGTAATTACAAAAGTTCAACTAAAAATTTTCCATTAAAACTTGGAAGATGACATAGTAATTATCTACCTAAGTAACTCAAATTTATAAAGATTTATTATTTTCAGTGCCAATCTCTGTACGATTAAGAAAGCAGTACCTATCAATACCTGTTCTCCTCAGTTTGATGATGGAGATATAAGAGTTGACTTCTACTTTTTCAAATGAGCATGATAGACACGTATTTTGGCCACATCAACATCGTAATTGTTACATAAGCATAGTCAGCGATCAAATGTGATATTAATGGTCATTCTATCAAGTAGAGATGCTTAAATGGAAAACACAAGAGTTTATATACCGGCTTTAACATTCGGTGCAAGTTTAGAGGACAATTAGACCATTTTGTCTAAAATTATAAACAAAAAGTTTTAAGTATTTATTTGTAATGATAATTAAAAATGAGGATAAGTATTTTTGTTGAAAATATTTACACACTGTTGATTAAAAAAGAAAATAATAATTTCTGAAATATGAATTCTTTGAAACTCTTAGATGGGAGAAAATGCAAATTGTAATAAGTAATAAAGGTGTATGTAATGTGAAAGTGTAAAAAGACTGGCAAAATAGTGGTCATATTTTTCAAATTTACTTGGAGGAGGATTGATATCGAATTGAGAAGCGACTGATACATATATTTATACATCTATAAACTAAATAGCATTTGTATTATCGACTGATCTAATTCCAATTCACTTGGAAGATTGATGAGAGTAATCAATAGATTTACTGGTTGTAAAAGAGAATTTCAATTCTAAATATATAATTAATTGAGGAAGTTCCAAATTCAACAGAAAACGAAGAAAAATTCCATTGTGTTCATCAAATAAGTATAGTGATAGGTCGTTGATGACAGTGGTGGAAATATTTATAATTCCGACAAGGAAAATCATAGATATTTCTATTGTAAAAATGTTAAGTTGGGGCAGGCAGAAAAGTAGTCCCTTTTTTTCTGTTCTGCTTCACAAAAGATCGACAACTGACAGATGGAAAAATTACAACAACATACGCAGTGTAATCCCACAAGTCGGATCCGAGGAGGGTAGTGTGTATGCAGACCTTAACACTACCTTGTGACGAGAGAGGTTGTTTCCATAGACCCTCAGACAGGTAAAAAAACTATAACTGTAAAAGGAAGCAGCAAACTCTATTCAAACTATTATCAGGTAAGAAGAGGGAGAAGACATACACAAACATAATGAGGAGAACTATTGGTAATAGCCCATAGCACATCTAATAATAGCAAATGGAAACATTATAGTTTGAATGTCGCTAAATATTATAAGTGAGATACTGTAGAAACCCGAATTCATATTAAATAAGAGTCAAACTACTGGTTGTTCAATTATTACTAAGGGGTGATGAATGTGCATACACAGGAGAGATATTTTTCCCTTAATTCTTGAAATCATGTCCTTAAAAGCAAATGATAATGCTAACAGAAATTAGCTCCTACATTATATCCCTCTTTTCCTTCTTATAACACAGCAATTCTTCCTCTTGATAATGATGAATGGTTGATACCGAATATGGTTCATCTTTAGACGTTTGCTGTCATATGCATTTAAGCACTTATGGTCCATGAGGTTCGTGAAAGAAATCTTGAGCTATGGTCCGTATACAATTTTAGTATATTTCTCCCTTTAAGTCAATTGCAATCTTCCAAAATTTATTTCCGGGAAAGTGTAATTCATCTTTACAACTTTTAATTTAAAAAAAAAAGAATGCAAAGGAGAAAAATTTACATGTGTAGGCCTTGTGTCCATCAAAAAAATTGACCAGCTCACTTGAAAATTCAAATTTCAATCACAACAAGATTTGCTCACTAACTATGCTAAGACCTCTACCAAAAAGGCTTCAAAACGGATGCATCAAATTTGAATCTGCTGGGCATCATGATAATGTAAATGCATGAAAGAAAGATGGAAGGAAAGGAATCGTGATACCATGGCAAATTGCTCAAGAAAACCTAGGAGAAACAACAGCACACATTCATGTGCATTTGTAACCCAGCAATTGAAACCAGCGCCGTGTTCGCTTTCGTACACAATGCTAAATCGGGCAGAAGGAATAGGTCTTTTGATTATCAGAGAAATATATTCTTGCCTTCTTATCTAGTCAATGTAAGTCTTTCATATGCAAGATCTAAGTAACTATAAAAATCTCAGTTTTATAATACACATTCACCCATATTCGTTTCTCCCATATCCACACATGTCTAATATTGTTATTAAAGATGTGAAGATATCACCAGTATATTAGAGCTCTATTGAATACCACTCATCTTTAAGGATGGAATCACCTGCACACTATAAAAGGTAAAGGACCCAAAATGTACCCTGGTAAAGAATCCTAAATAGCTGATGCACTAAGGACCAAATACCTATCACGAATGATGAGAAAATCCAACTACATCTTTGGCATGCATGTAGAAATCTAACAAATAAAACGTCTAAAGAAAAAACATATGTCAACCAAAAGAACAGGAAACTAACGTATACCCATCAAATTGTGACTACCAACAAACAAAGGAAAATTACAGAAAAAAACTCACCAAAAAGAATAGACTTCTACATGACTGTTTTCTTCTCCTTTCATCTCCGACAGATTAGATAATTGTTGAGCATGTCTGGAAGAACAGAAGAAAAGCAAAAGGAAGATTTTTAATTAAAGATTATATCCGAACAAACAAACATGATTGAAGCACTAAAACTAAAAATTTCACCAGAAAAGCAGATAAATCGAAAAGGAAAACAAAAAGCAGATAACAAGCAAACAAATAATAATAAAATTAAACATAAAAAACGTAGAAATACTAAGCAGAGAAACCTGCAGATTTAAAATAAAGGCTGAGAAGAAATGATAGCAGTGAATAATAATAACTCACCAGAACAGATTCCGGAAGTAGAAGGGAGAATGAAAGGGTATTTGATTTTTAATGTTTTTGCTATGTCTTCCATTAACACGTGGAACCTCGGGAAGAAAAGGAAAAGGCAGGATTTGTGTTGCTTTAGGTATTAAAGTGGAACAGAATGGGCACGTGGTTTACATCTGAAAATGAAAGGATATGTGTATTTACCATTTTACCCATAGTAGTACTACAAACCTTCACTTGCTGTATAGTTAAAAAAGTCTGCACCATTAATTTGAACTAGCAATCTATAACAAGGTTCACTCATCAATCTAAATCAATCTCATTCCTAAATATATAGCCTTTTAATTTAAAATATAATATGATCTCATTATTAATTATCTAGGTTATTAAAGTGTTTGATTTGATGTTCAAACCATCTACTAGTGCCTAGTAAATTTTGCTGGTTTTCGTTGTTGTTGGCCTAAATATTATAATGTTTATATTATTTGACAATTCATGCTAATCGAATTATTAATCACGATTCACGAGTCTCCCCTCACACACACAAAAAATTACCTGCCATTCTAGTTCTCTAATATTGAAATTACTACCTATTTTGTCATCCATCTTTTTAGCATTTTAAAATTATGCATATTTACGTTTCTCTTCTTTTTTCTTTCTCCTTGGATTGGCAAATGATGGTATACATAGTTACTTTATTTATCGCAAGAGATACAGTATTAATCAAATAATTAGATAACTTAGCATTACTTGTAAGAGTAAACAAAATCACATAATCTAATGTGAGATTTTGCGGGACAAATTCATATTCAATAGAGTCTTAAAATGAACACCCGAAAAAATATTATTTTATATTCAATTCACTTCTATAAATAAATAAAAGACCAACAAAAAAATCAAACAACTTTTTCTTCAATCTTTCTCAAGACAAAGAACAAAAGCAATAATGCTACATACACACATTAAAACTTAAAGGTGCGTAAAATGAGAGGGAAAGAAAAAATAATAAATTTTTCTATATAAATAAATTGTGAAACTTTTCAAATTCTTCCTCTGCTTAAGCCTTAAAGGTCTCGAGTAGCAACATCTCCAATTCCAGCATGAATTGCACCAGTGCAGAACATTTGTGTCCCGCTCAATATTATCAATATTACCTCCAAGGTCCTCTGCAAATATTGTAATTAAAAATCATGATTTTATATTGCTACTAACAAAAGTTAATCCAGAAGTTAGAAGGTACAAAATATATTTTTATGTATTATTTATATGTTTTAAGTTCTTTTCTATATATACATATTGTCCAAGCTAAAAATAATAAGTGTGATCGCATTTGCTACTAAAATAGTAGATCCACCTTATAATGATTCAAAACAACGTGAAAACTTACCAAATTTGAGTCAGTCCACCCCATATCAATCTCCTTACAGGCCAACCTGCATCCAAAATAATAATAATAATTTAAAAAAGAATCACCGCCCACAAAAGTTGCAGACCAACATTTCTTTTTTCTTACTATAAAAATTCTATATCATATATAATATAATAATAGTATTATTTACCCCATGGCAAGTAATGTGAGTAACCAAGTAGTGAGAGAAGAGAAAGCAGCTGCATGTAAATTGGGAGTATTCCATTGTATCACATTCTGAATTCCAGTAAGTGAGGTGATGAAGCCCACCACTCCAGCAATAAGTGAAAATATGATGAGAAAACCAGTTGCCATGTTCCCAAAAGGAAAGAATATAGGAAAGATCCTAGCTGGGATTGGCAGAGTTGATGCTGCAAATATTTTTTTCACACGATTAAAATCATCGACACCATTTTATATTCAAGAAAAAAATATTTATTAGATATGTTGGGACTAATGGGGAACACAACTTCTGTCTTGACAGGACGGTGCTCTGAACGAAAAAGAGATCGACGAATTACCTGTTTCTTTGGATCTTACTATGGCATGATTGACAGCCCAAGAAGCAATTACAATAACAATGAAGTAAAGCAAGAGATTAAGGATCAAAAGCATAAATGCTGCTGATTTTCCTGCCCCTGAAGCCATGACCTGACAAGTTAAGCTTTGACAGAAGCAAAGAAGGGAAATTTTATTGAATCACTGACTTTTCTGATTTCAAATACAGAATGCATATGTATATAAAGCCATAATTGTTCCATTCTTTATCCAGAGAACATTTGACAGGTTATTGCTTTTTTCACCTTTTTCTTAAAAAAACTGTCTTAAAGCCAAAGAAATGACAAGAATATCATGGACTAATTTTCAGTTGCATCCTGATAGAGGAAAGGAATCACTTTGGCTTCACACAGATGTAAAACGTACTTTATTATATTCTAAAGAAAAGACAAGCTTGTACATGCAGTTATGCATCTTTTTCTCAACTGGACTCTTCATTTACTTTGCAAACCTGTAAAATGAGCATGAAGTTGATATGACTCTATGGTGAAAACATGCAAACAATTCAAAGTCCAACATAAACATGCATCTAACAAACACAAAGTTCTGGAAAATGGCATGCTGGACATAGATATCCGAGCGATGTAACATAATGTATTAGGTCGGATACCACCGAGTGAAGTCGGGTCCGGGCGCAATACGAGGCCGGGCTGCCCCGGTCCGAAATCAACAAATCGGACACAGAGGCTGGAGCAGCCGAAATGGGGCAACCGATATCGGTCGGCCAGGGGGCATCTTGTGACAAGGGATCAGTTTCGAACCGGATATCTCGCGAATTCGGGATATTTCGCCGGGAGCAAATATCTCAACCGTTATAGACGTTAAAGCATCATTTTAGGATATTTCGTCCCGTAATTCAAGGGATTTACTTTGTAATTAGACTTTTACCATGTTTAGGACTCTTTTAGCTACCTATAAGAAGAGCATTCAACCATCACTGTAGGACACGACACATTCTGAGAGAAAATACTGATAAAGTTACTGTTCATCGCCATTGTTACTGTTCACTAAGCTTGCCTATTTCTTATATTTCATCACCAGCTATTTAATTCTTGTGGTTTGGCTATTTCCTTTTGCTTATTGTCCTTTAATCATTTACGTCATATTTTGACATCGTATCAAATCGATTCACGGATCCTTAGCACTACGAACAAATTCAATTGTTATCCGAATTTAAGGGTAAACAGTTTGGCGCCCACCGTGGGGCCAAGGATATTAGTGAACTTTTGATACGTTTCTGTTTCAAACACAATTTTACGCTTGCTCTTTGCAGAATTCTTTGTTTTTCAGGTTACAAATTAATCATGGCACAATCACTCCCCATCAACAACGAGGTCAACAACCAAGGTGAAAACAACACTATGCCCGGACATGAGGTCCCAATCGACGCCAATTCTCAAATGGCGGTCGATGCTGACCAGGCACCCGGCTCATCGCACAGCGTCCGGGGGGAGAACCACTCGGGAATTCAGCAGAGCGGGGAGAATGAAATCAGTCTCAGGGTGATATTTGATATGCTACAAGCTCAGCAAACGGCGATAGCCCAATTGCAAAGCCGCACTCAGAACCCGGGCAGAGCAGAAAACGTTCCTCCTCAGGCGACAACCGAGCAAAATGAACCGGTCACAGCGCAACCGGATGAAAGCGGTTCGGGAATCAACTCCGGGATTATCAAAATGCTGGAGGAGTTGACTAAGCGAGTCGAGACAGGAGAAAAAAAAGTGAAGCCAACGATAAAAAAGTCGAAACATACAATTCGAGGGTAGACCAAATACCGGGGGCACCTCCAATATTGAAAGGTTTGGACGCCAAAAAATTCGTGCAGAAGCCTTTCCTATCCAGCGCCGCTCCGAAGCCGATCCCAAGAAGTTTCGCATGCCCGAAATTCCTAAATACAACGGAACTTCGGACCCAAATGAGCATGTGACAGCTTATACTTGTGCCATAAAGAGGAACGATCTCGAGGACGATGAAATCGAGTCCGTCCTCCTAAAAAAATTCGGAGAAACTCTATCCAAGGGAGCGATGACGTGGTATCATAATTTACCACCCAGCTCCATCGACTCTTTCGCCATGTTAGCCGATACGTTCGTAAAAGCCCATGCAGGCACCATTAAGGTCGAAACGAGGAAGTCCGACTTATTCAAAGTCAGACAACGTGACACTGAAACATTAAGGGAGTTCGTATCTCGATTCCAAATGGAGCGGATGGATCTGCCACCAGTTACAGACGACTGGGCAGTGCAAGCTTTCACCCAAGGGCTGAATACCGGCAGTTCTGCAGCATCTAGGCAACTCAAGCAGAGTTTGATTGAATACCCGGCCATCACCTGGGCAGACATCCACAACCGGTATAGTCAAAAATCAGGATAGAGGATGATCAGGTCGGGATTGCATCAGTTTCGTCATATACAGTTAAGGCTTTTGATCGACCTCGAAGGGACAACTTTCGAGAACCAAGGTCGAACCGAGATAGGCACCGACCATACCCGGAAGATCGACGGATTGTATCAAGGGGACACAAAGTCCCGAGACAGGAAAATAGGTACGACATCAATCAAAGGAACAGAAGGCTGTTGCCGTAAGGCAACTTCGAGAAAACCAACGATCGACAGGAAGCACCCCGGCTGTCTGAATATAACTTTAATGTCGACTCGGCAGCCCTAGTTTCAGCAATCGGTCGCATCAAAGACACCAGATGGCCAAGACCGTTACAAACAGACCCCGCCAAGAGGGACCCTAACCTTGTATGCAAATATCATGGCACCCACGGGCATAGAACGGAAGACTGCCGACAATTGAGGAATGAGGTAGCTCGGTTGCTTGAGAACGGGTATCTTCGAGAATTTCTCAGCGACCGAGCAAGGAATCATTATGAAAAACAGGGACAGGATGGTAGATCAAAAAGAACCAAAGCATACAATCAACATGATAATTGGAGGTACGGATGCACCCCGAGTACCGGTACTGAAGCGTACAAAGATTTCCATCACCCGAGAGAAACGAACTCGGGACTATGCAGCGGAAGGAACTCTATACTTCAGCGACAGAGATATCGAGGGCCTTACACAACCCCACAATGACGCGCTGGTAATATCAATGTTGATATACGATACTCGAGTGAAGCGTGTACTTATTGACCCCGGGAGTTCAGCCAACATAGTCCGGTCTTGGGTCGTTGAACAGCTGGGATTAACGAACCAAATAGTTTCCGAGGTCCGAGTGCTCAACGGTTTTAATATGGCATCGGAGACAACAAAGGGAGAAATAACACTGATGGTGAACGTTGCGGGCACCACCAGGGCAACGAAGTTCTGCGTAATCGAGGGCGATATGAGGTATAATGCGCTGCTCGGAAGGCCCTGGATACATGATATTAAGGCCGTACCCTCGACCTTGCATCAGATGTTAAAGTTCTCATCGGCTGAAGGGATCATCACCGTTTATGGAGAACAACACGCGGCAAGGGAGATGTTCGCAATAGAAGAAACAACACCAAAGTCTACCAATCCTCAACCGAAGGCCAAATAGCAATCACAAAAGCCGCCTTCGACAGATGAGGGCGAGCGAGACCAGCCTGATGAAGACAGCTTCGGGATACCCCGATCTTTTGTCGTCCCGGACGAGACCGACGCGACCAAGTCAACAATCGAGGAGCTGGAGCAAATCTCGATCCGCCATGACGCACCCGACCAGAAGGTATAACTGGGCTCGGGTTTGAACTCCGAGCTCAGGACCAAACTACTTTCCTTTCTTTCAGCTAATGAAAGCTCTTTTGCTTGGTCCCATTTAGATATGACAGGTGTACCACCGGAGATCGCAACACATAAGCTGAGTGTCGATCCAAAATTCCGGCCAGTCAAGCAATAAAGGAGACCTCAGTCCGAAGTCAAGCAGGTCTTCATCCAGGAAGAGGTAACCAAACTTTTGAATATAGGGTCCATTCGAGAGGTAAAGTATCCCGAATGGTTAGCTAACGTAGTTGTAGTGCCTAAAAAGGGGAACAAGCTTAGAATGTGTATAGATTATAAGGACTTAAATAGAGCATGCCCTAAAGATTCTTTCCCACTGCCCAACATCTATCGTATGATCGATGCCACTGCTGGCCACGAGACTCTAAGTTTTCTCGACGCCTATTCTGGATATAACCAGATACAAATGGATAAGGACGATCAAGAGAAAATGTCCTTCATCACTAAATATGGCACTTATTGCTATAATGTGATGCCATTCGGGCTTAAGAATGCGGGGGCTACATATCAACGCCTGGTAAATAAAATGTTCGAAAACCAACTAGGTAAAACCATGGAGGTTTATATTGATGACATGTTGGTCAAGTCCCTGCGAGCAGAGGACCATCTTAGTCATTTGCAGGAAACATTCGACATTTTGAAGAAATACAATATGAAGTTGAACCCGAAAAAATGCGCGTTCGGGGTAGGCTCCAGGAAATTTCTCGGGTTCATGGTCTCGAACAGAGGAATAGAGATCAACCCGGACAAGATCAAAGCTATCGAAGATATTAAAGTCGTCGACAGCGTCAAGGCCGTACAAAAACTCACAGGCCGGATCGCAGCACTGGGCCGCTTCATATCTAGGTCATCGGATAGGAGCCACCAGTTCTTCAATTTGCTAAAGAAGAAGAACGAGTTCTCATGGGGACCGGAATGCCAACACGCCTTGGAGGAACTTAAAAGGTACCTTTCTAGCCCGCCTCTATTACATACGCCAAAAACGGGCGAGCTATTATATCTTTATCTCGCCGTATCGGAGATAGCGGTGAGCGGAGTCTTGGTTCGAGAAGAACAAGGTACGCAGTTTCCCATATATTATGTTAGTAGAACATTAGGAGAAGCCGAAACTAGGTACCCACACTTAGAGAAGCTAGCACTCGCCTTATTAAGTGCCTCTAGAAAATTAAAACCATACTTCCAAAGTCACCCGATATGCGTAGTGACAACTTACCCACTTAGGAATGTCATGCATAAGCCCGAGCTATCAGGCCGACTGGCCAAATGGGCCATCGAGATCAGCGAGTACGATATCCAATATCGACCTCGAACCTCGATAAAATCTCAAGTACTGGCTGATTTTATCGCCGACTTCACACCGTCGCTTATTCCCCAAGTCGAAAAGGAACTCATGACTAAATCGGGGACTCCTTCGGGAGTGTCGACTCTGTTCACAGACGGAGCCTCGAATTCGAAGGGGTCAGGTTTAGGTATCGTACTAAAGCCTCCGACCGGAAACACAATTAGACAGTCCATCAAAACCATAAAACTGACTAACAATGAAGCCGAGTATGAGGCTATGATTGCAGGTCTGGAGCTAGCCAAGAACCTTGGGGCAGAAGTAATCAAGGCCAAGTGCGACTCCCTCCTTGTGGTCAACCAAGTGAACAGGACGTTCGAAGTCAGAGAGAGCCGTATGCAAAGGTATGTGGATAAGCTTCAAGTCACTTTGCACAGGTTCAAAGAATGGACCCTGCAGCACATCCCCCGGGATCAAAATAGCGAAGCCAACGCTCTCGCGAACCTAGGCTCGTCGGTCGATGACGAAGAAATCGACTCCGAAAAGGTCGTACAGTTGATGAGATCAGTGGTGGAAGAAGGCCACGCCGAGGTCAACTCGACAAGTTTGACGTGGGATTGGAGAAACAAGTACATAGAATACCTCAGCTCAGGCAAGGTTCCGCACGACCCCAAAGAGTCAAGAGCTTTGCGTACAAAGGCGGCCCGATTTCGTTTAGCCAACAATGGAACCCTTTACAGAAGGACCTTTGGAGGACCCTTAGCTATATGCCTCGGCCCCGGGGATAACGAGTATATCTTGAAAGAGGTACATGAAGGAGCTTGTGGCAATCATTCAGGCTCCGATTCACTAGTTCGGAAGGTAATTCGAGCTGGCTATTACTGGATCGATATGGAGAAGGACGCAAAGGAGTTTGTGCGCAAATGCAACAGGTGTCAAAGACACGCACCGGTCATCCACCAGCCTGCTGAAACGCTGCATTCAGTTATATCGCCGTGGCCATTTATGAAGTGGGGAATGGATATAGTAGGACCACTCCCTCGAGCACCAGGTAAAGCTCAGTTTATCTTTTTTATGACTGACTATTTTTCTAAGTGGGTGGAAGCACAGGCTTAAGAGAAGGTCAGAGAAAAAGAAGTGATCGACTTCATATGGGATCACATCATCTGCCGATTCGGAATGCCTTCTGAGATCGTATGCGACAATGGAAAGTAGTTCGTCGGCAGCAAAGTAACCAAATTCTTTGAAGACAATAAAATCAAAAGGATATTGTCGACTCCTTACCATCCCAGCGGCAACGGTCAGGCGGAATCAACCAATAAAACTATACTTCAAAACCTGAAGAAAAGGTTAGTTGACGCCAAAGGAAGATGGAGGGAAATGTTGCCTGAAATCTTGTGGGCATATCGGACGACCGAAAAAACTAGTAGTGGAGCCACTCCATTCTCTTTAGTGTACAGCGCCGAAGCTTTGATACCGGTCGAGGTAGGTGAACCAAGCGTCAGATTTCAGCACGCGACCGAAGAATCCAACCAAGAGGCCATGAATATTAGCCTAGAGCTCTTGGATGAAAGAAGAGAGGCTGCTTTAGTTCGAATGGCAGCTCAGAAGCAGAGAATCGAGAGGTACTATACTCGGAGAGCTTGACTTCGACACTTCAATACAGGGGACTTGGTGCTTAGGAGAATCACCCCCAATACTCGAGACCCTAACGAAGGGAAATTGGGACCGAACTGGGAAGGTCCCTACACTATACTGAAGGTCACCGGGAAGGGCTCTTACAAGCTAGGGACTTTGGATGGTAAACAGCTGCCAAACAACTGGAACGTGAGCCACTTGAAGAGATACTACTGCTAAGGTATTTTACTCTGCCTTTTTTACTTTCTTTTTACTTCGTTTATCGATACTAACATATGCAGGACAGATCGATATCAGACAAGTAAACACCAAACATTAGGGCTGAAAGCACGCGCTGCACTCTTTTTCCCTTCGACCGATTTTGTCCCAATTTGGGTTTTACGACAAGGTTTTTAATGAGGCAGCCATATGTCGTGCTACCGTAGATCAACCGTATTAAACTCTAGCTACATTCGTTTGTTTACTTCAATTTCGAGGGGCCAAAATAAAGATCACTAGGAATTGATGTAAGGGTCAAACAGCCAGAAGAGCCGTACTCGAATAGAACGATCTGATTCCCCTCCGACCAATGAAGATGTACAATTACACGAGTATTAACAAAGTCGTTTGATGCCTACATTGTGTTATCAAGCCTAAGGGCTTTTCTTATTATCTTCGCATTATCAATAACCGATATTAGTGGAAGATGTGCATCGAAACCGGGGGGGATAAGACCTAACAAGGCAAACCCCGAAACCGGCAAACCAGGCTAAGGCCTTATTAAAGCTAACAAAGCACAAAGGGAATTAAGACTGATCTTGGCAATCCCGATTTACGGCCAAGGCCGGATCAAATTAAAAAACTCTTATTCGATCGAAGCTTGAGAGAACAGGACTTCGAGACAAAGTTAAGGTCAAACCTATTTGATAAGGGTCCAAAATTTTGCTAAGGCATGACCCCGATCCCTATAAGCTTAATGGTTGAAAACAGAGCAAATGATAATTTGTTTTAAACCGCTTTGAACAAGGCTAAGGCCTAACCGGTTATTAATGTGTTCTGAACTTACTACAAGGCTAAAGCCGGGCTAACTATTAATTAGTCGGTCGCGATTTATAATCCTAGCTAAGGCAGGATATTTTGACACATGAGAATCAAGGAACAAACTTGAGATATATTGAATAAATATCATCATACAAAGTGGGATAGTTACATCATTTAGGCTGTAGAAAATAAGACACTGTCAATCCGAGCCGTCTTCGTATTCTTCAGGAAATGTTTTCCTTCTCATGTCGTCCTCGATTTTCGATGCCTCAGCGACATCGGAAGACAAATCAAAGCCACGGGCCTGAAGCTCCTCGAGAACAGAAAGGCGAGTTTGGCATTGAGTATATTCGGTCAGCGCCTTTGATTGCTCGTGAGCTACTTCAGCATCAGCTCTATACTGAGCTATCAAGCCATCAGCTTTGGCCTTAGTAGCGGCGATTTATGACTTTGCTTCCTGAAGTCGGTTGGTCAGGGACAACCGGTCTTGGTTGGACGATTCAACTTGGAGCCGATGGTATTCATTGTACTTAGTCAAGGCTCCGATTGTTTCCTGAGCTGCCGAGACCTGTCCTTGGAGAGCCATTGTCTCTGCAGTTAGAAGCTCGGTCTTGATTCTCCAACTGCTCGCTTCAGCTTTTGCCTCACTCAGCTCGGACCGAAGTCGATCCAACCGGTTGTCCATTTGCCCCAACCGATCAACGCAAGAGGCACGTTCTTTCCTTGCGGAGTTCAGTTCGGCACGGAGATTTGCCAATTCATTTTCAAGCCGCTTACGTCGCTCCCACTCTTGTGCCATTCCTTCCTTGATACGAAGGAACACTTCGTGATGAAGCACCGATGACTGTGGAAAATTCAAGCAGAAGATTGTCAGTGTGGGTTGTGAACCAAAGTATTGAATATAGTTTAAGGTAAACAGGGGAACTTACTTTGTTCAGTGCCTGTTGAGCTTTGTTGAACAAGCAAGCCCAGTCCACAGCGTTCATCGCAGCCCGGTCCTCTTCGGTTGCCAAGCTGTGGAGATAGCTTGCTATGCCTACCGGGGGGCCTAATGCTCGGGCGTCCTCGGGGATAGCAAGGGTTATCACCCGCCTCCTTTCAGGGTTCGAGCTCGGTGCGGGGAACTTATCTACTAGCTTAATACCAGCCGACGTTCCACTTGTTTCGGCTGGGGGACTCCTTCTGGGGATTTCAAGGCCAAAAGTATCGGCCGATGGCACCCCGTCGAAAAATTCCTCGAAGGTCCCTGCTGTGGCCGGCACCTTGCTCGGCGTGTGTATCCCAGCATCTCGGATTGTCTCAGAGAAGGAGGGAGAATGCGCCATCTCGGGAATATCCGAAGATCTCTGTGCCGCCTCCTGCACATCGGCCCGATCTTCGGTCCTTGCTCCCACCTCAACATTTGCTCCTGGGGAGGCACCGGTTTCCTCCATAATGGGCTCGGGGACTTCCCGAGGGCTTTTGTCAAGTTCAGGACTCTTTGCCCCCTCTGAGTCGCCACTCAGATCGATAGAGGCATCGGGGGCCGTGATCTTACGAGCCGCCATCTTCTTTCTACCTCTCTTCTTTTCGGGCTCAACATGGTCGGGAGCCCTTTTTCTTTTCTTCCCCCTTCCTTCTCTGACACGGGAAGGGGACGAGGAACTGTCCCACCGCTAATTGCCGACCTCAACTCGGCATCCTTCGAGAGACCTGCAAAGCATATTTTCAGAATGTTAAGTATTGGTGCTGATTGTTTTGGAAAAGATGAGTGTAGATGAAGCTCACCATGGTTCTTAGCCTCCCAAAGACCTTTCGATATTTCCCTCCAGGCCCGCTCGGAATAGGACCTCTGGGCCATGATTTTCCTGACCCATTCCATCAGGTCATCGATCGCAGCCGGTGCCCGGGAAACGGTTGCACATGATAACACATCAGTTATACTCTGAAAGACAGTAATAAAAGAAGTCAAATAGGGAAGCACTTACGTCTCGTGTTCCACTTCTCGGGGAACGGCATATTATCGGCAGGGATCAGGTCAGAAGTTTTAATTCGGACGTATCGGCTCATCCAGCGCCGATCCCTGTCTTCGTCAATGCTCGAAAACGGAGCCTTACTGGCCCGGTGAGCTAGTTTAATCAGCCCCCCTCGGAACATTCGGGGACTGTATAATCGAAGCAAATGGTCGAGGGTAAAAGGGTGTCCCCCCTCGACCTTATCTATGAAAAAACGAAAAAGATAAACCATACGCCACACAGAAGGGTGGACTTGAGCTAAAGTGACCTGGTATCTCCTACAAAACTCGACAATCAAAGGGTCTATGGGTCCTAATGTGAACGGGTAAGTATATACACTAAGGTACCCTTCCACATGTGTGGTAATGGCTTCATTGGGAGAAGGTATTATTATTTCCTTATCAGTCCAATGGCACTCAGCCTTCACCCTCTCAAGGTGTTTTGAGGTGATCGAACTGATATAGTCTGAAACCGGTTCACCTCGACTGGGTACCGGGGACGGCTTCTCGACCTTAAAGTCGGAGCCTATGAAGCATCCCACTGGTATGAAGGCCTTTAATGGAGGCTCCCTAGAGGTTTCTTCAGTGTGGATGGGCTCAGCCTCTTCAACAGGTTGAGCGGGAGAAGTTTGTCTCTGGGGAACTGATTTAGAAGTTTTGACCATTGAAGTAGCAAGAAGCAAGGGAGATTAGAAGGTTTCTGATGGAGAAGATTAAGAGTTTTTCTGGTAAGAAAGGTCGAAAGAAGCAAAGTGGTTAATTGCGTGAAGACAAACAGACTGATTCAAAGGGGAAGGAAGTATTTATACTTTCCCAAAAAGTGGTGGCACGAAGCACGAGGTGAGCGGCATTAAATGCACGCATTAAATGCATTAAAAAGGTACAAGGTTCTGCGGAAGCGACAGGTAATGATTTCCTGCATCGACGGTTGTGTGAATCACAACGCTGCCGTCACACATAGGATCTTTTTGGGGATAAGCGATTTTGACAGCTTTGCTTTCGCGTCACGTTTAGTGGAGATATCGATTGCTTAGCCAAAAGATTCGAAGGTTGATAACTCATGTCTTTTTTTGTCCTTACTCTCCAATAAACTAGGGGACTATCTGTATTAGGTCGGATACCATCGAGTGAAGTCGGGTCCGGGAGCAATACGAGGCCGTGCTGCCCGGTCCGAAATGGGGCAACCGATATCGGTCGGCCAGGGGGCATCTCGTGACAAGGGATCAGTTTCGAACCGGATATCTCGCGGATTCCGGATATTTCGCCGGGAGCAAATATCTCAACTGTTATAGACGTTAAAGCATCATTTCAGGATATTTCATCTTGTAATTCAAGGGATTTACTTTGTAATTAGACTTTTACCATGTTTAGGACTCTTTTAGCTACCTATAAGAAGAGCATTCAACCATCACTGTAAGGGACGGCGCGTTCTGAGAGAAAATACCGATAGATTTACTGTTCATCGCCATTGTTACAGTTCACTAAGCTTGCCTATTTCTTACATTTCATCACCAGCTATTTAATTCTTGTGGTTTGGCTATTTCTTTTTGCTTATTGTCCTTTAATCATTTACATTATACTTTGCACTGTATCAAACTGATTCACGGATCCTTAGCACTACGAACAAATTCAATTGTTATCCGGATTAAAGGGTAAACATGTTGGATATTTGTGATGATGAATTTGTGATATTTATTTTCTTGAAACGTATGTGTATGTCGAACTTCCGAATAATCAAACATTGTTCCCTTTTTTTAATCTTTCTTTTCCCCGAGTTTTCACTTTTTATCTTTTGTCTTTGGTGTTTCTAATTTTATATATATTAATTTTTTTAATCTCGATTTTTAGTCAACACTTGGTATTATAAAAAGAAAGAGTACATCACCACAGGATAAAAGCTACATTTGTTGTCTTCATTAATGAAAAATGACTTTAATTCAGTATGAGGTTGAAACGTGTATTAGGAACAAAGTCAATCGGCTGACGCTCGAAATTTTGAAGAAAAAAATTAAGTAGAGACCAAATCTATCTCGAATACTTTGAAATTCCTTTTGTATTTAAGGGTTACTAGGCTCGGTTGAAGACACAATTAACACTTTATGTTATGTGCATATGGTAATTGCTCGACATCAAAAATTTTGAGAACTTCTGTTGTAGTTATCCTAGAAGTCACTATTTACAATTTTCAGAGCTTTGGGAAGTAAATAAAAGATGATTTGTCTATACCAATTTACTATATACGTATAACAGTATACGTTAATAAAATATAAATTTAATAAACTCAACAGCGGTAATATCATAATCCATCTGAAAAAAACAACGATAATAATACTACAACCATTCCAAAGATATGGTGTCAATGAGTACACTACTGAATATCAGAACCAAGGCCAAGTCTTCAATACAGTCATCTGAACAATAGAACAGTAATATAGAAAGAAATGAAAGAGAACTTCAAGGTCTGCAGATGAAATAGCAGCTACCTCTTAGTCTCCCAAAAGCCGGTACCAACACAACTCTAGCAATCAACACGTCCGTAAGTACCCGGATTTGTATAAAAAGTGCATAGTGTAGTATGAGTAAAACCGACCCTATGTACTCAATAAGTAATAAACCTAACCTTGGGCTGAAAGCAGTGACGAGCTCCAAAGAAACAGTCAATGACCAATATTAGTAACCACAAACAGCTCAAGATATATAAGAAACCACGTAAGTAAATAACTCAATGATATCATATTCAGATCGTTCACATTACAGAAATTTAGACATGCTTTTCAAATATAACAATTAAAGCCCAATACATATAAAGCATTTTATTTACCAGCTAGTATGAGGAAAGTAAATCTCTATGAATACATGCCAAATATACAGGCTAACTCAATATTATCACAATGAAACTATCAAGAATAACCACACTAGCATGCTCATGGTGCCTGGCTCAAGGCCCCCACCATCACACAACAACACTTAGCACTGTACGGGTACCAGACATAAATGTCCTTTACCAAAGCAGGTATATATATAACACTGTGCCTGCTCTCACTACTGACATGTGAGACTCAGGAGGGGCGGATCCTGGCCCGAGCACTAATCAAAATCACATAGCCCAGTGGGGCCTTGTTACAATCCAACCGGTTGTTTTGAGCATTTACACTCAATTCAGTGGTTTGAGGTCATAAGTAGCTCCGTATTATGACTTGTGTGCATCGTCAGTTTTGATTTTTAGGTGATATTAGTTTAGAAGAATGATTTTCATGATAGAAGTTTTAAATTGGAAGAGTTGACCAAGTATGACTTTTGTGTATTTGACCTTGGATCAGAGTTTTTATTGGTCCCATTAGGTCTGTATAGTAATTTTGGACTTGGGCGTATACCCGTATTTGCATTTGGATATTTCTAGGAGGTTTCAACACTATTTGGTAAAAGTTGGCAATTTGAAGGTTTGGAATGTACATAAATTTTATCGGGAGTTAATTTTGATGATATCGGGTTTAGATTATTTTTCTGTGAATTAAAGTAGGTTTGATTTGTCATTTAGAACTTGTGTGAAAAATTTGAGGTCATTATGAGTTGATTTGATATGATTCGGCACGTTTTGGAAGTTGAAAGTTCATTAAGTTGGTTTGTGGTGTGATTCGTGATTTTGATGTTGTTATGCGTGATTTGAGGTCTCGAGTAGGTTTGTATTGTGTTTTGAAACTTGTTGGTATGTTTGGATGGGGTCCCGAGGGGCTCAGATGAGTTTCGGGATGGTTCGAACCTTTTCGGAGTTGGTTGCATTGCTGGTTTTCTGCTGTTATCCGGTGTCTCCGGTATTCTTCGCGATCGCGAAGGTCTAGTTGCGATCGCGAAGCTTTTTTGGTCCTCTGGTAGTTTGTTCATCGCGGATGCAACAGATGGTATGCGCTCGCGGAGGTTTGGATTGGTTACAGTTCGCGTTCGCGTATGGGGCATTGCGGTCGCGTAGCATGGAGTGGAAGCTAGGACCTGGAGAATTATTAATCGTGTTTGCATAAGTCAGGACGCGTTCGCAGAGCTTTACTAGTTGTGGGCATTGCATTTGCGCGGCCAGTATCGTGAACGCGTAGAGCATTTTGATGGCAATAGCGTTTTTTCTTCGCGATCGCTAAAGAATTCATGCGATCGCAATGGGTATTGTTGTTTGGTGATTATAAGTACTCTATTTTCGGACCTTGAGTCATTTTATTACATTTTGAGTTGGGGAGCTCGGATTTGGGTGATTTTTACCACATGGATTGGGGTACGTGTTTTCTATTCGGTTTTGATTATATTTCATGATTTCATTTTCGATTTTTGGTATTAAATTGGTGGTTTTGAAAGAAAAATTTGGGGGGGGGGGGGTTGTCAAAATTTCCTAAAGTGAATAATTGGTTTTTGAACATCAATGCGGAGTCGAATTTGAGTAAAATTGATATGGTTGGACTCGTAATTGAATGAATTATCCGAATTTGTGAGTTTTGTCTGTTTCTTAGGTGCGGGCCCGAGTTTGATTTTTTGGTTGACTTTGAGTATTTGATTAAATCTTCGAATTTATCATTTGTGTTGGTTTCCTTTGGCATTATTAATGTTTTTGAGTTACTTTTGGCTAGTTTCGAGCTGTTCAGAGGTTGATACGTGCGGGATGGCATTTCAAGTATTTTGTGGCTTGCTCGGTATTTGATTTGGCTTTATTGAGGTAAGTATCCTATCTAAACTTTATTGATGCACTAGTTGCCTGAGTTATTTGTGATAGCTACATGCTATGAGTGCGTATATGTGTGGGGTTTGAGCCCATGTGCGAGCGTCGAGGTATTTATCCATGTTTGGGGGTAGCGCTTAGTCTATGATATGCCTAGAATTGACAGTTAAGCTTTAATCTATGATGGTTCGCATAATTTTAACCTTGTTGTAAACTATTTGATCCATGGTTGAGGATTACATAGAGGGTAATTCCCAGAATGAACCTTATGATTGACATCTCTGTGATGAAATTGCCGATTTGGACTATGATAGCATACTTGGCACATGCCTACATTTTTAGCATGCCATTACACTAGTCCAGGAGCATGAAATTTGATATTCATTCATCATATACATATATTCTTGTATATTTGTTCTAATTTGAACTGGATGCCTGTGAACACGCTGGGCGAATTGTATTGTTATGCATGTGATCACGCCAGGCAGATTGTGATATTGTGTCTGTGACCACGCCGGGTGGATTGTGATTATTAGCACGTGAGTTATTTGTGCACTTCATAACCGTTATGGATTATTATATTATTTACTGGGTACGCGTTGTTTTACGTACTCATGCTGCACTTCTACACTAAATGTGCAGGATCTGAGAGGTTTATTGACGATCACTTTGGCACGTAGACGCACATGTTGGGGAGACTTCATGTGAGCTGCATTCCAGACTACACATCGCAGTTAACCGAGTCTCTATTGTACTATTTATTTTATTCTGTCTTATTACATTCAGGACAGATGTTGTATTATTATTGTACTCTTTAGAAAATGCTCATGTACTTGTGATACCAAGTTTTAGGGGTTCCTTCAGATTACTCATTATTGTGGGTCATGTAAATATTTTATTCACTTTGTAAATTCTATTTTATATTGTTCAATTAAGGAAAATTATGATTTCAAAATACTAAAATGAGTAATTAAATTTGTAAATCACTATTGGCTTGCCTAACGGCGGCGTTAGGCGCCATGACAACCTATAGTAGATTTTGGGTCGTGACGGCTTGGTATCAGAGCGTTAGGTTCACTTAGGTCTCATGAGTCATGAGCAAGTCTAGTAGAGTCTTGCAGATCGGTACGGAGACATCTGTACTTATCTTCGAGAGGCTGCAGGGCTGTTAGGAGCACTTCCCTTCTTGATTTTCTCATCGTACGGTTTGATTCCATTGAGTCTTGTGCCTTTATTCCCTTCCTACTCAATCTTATGTGACGTGAAGCACTAGTTATCTAATGGGCATCGAGAGGTTGTGGTGTACTGCAGACGTAGTGCAGGATGTTTTTTCCTGCGTGTTAGGGCATGCTATTATCGTCGCCTTATGGAAGAATGTTCTTTTGTTCCAACTCAGTATCTGCATTTTCTATGCTTTCGAGAATATGCACGGATTGCCACGATGTCTATGCGTTGTTATCGCATAATGTTGGTGTAATGGTAAGGTGCTCGTTTATGTGTTGAGGCAGTGAATAGCTTGAAGAGAGGATTTCTTAGTGCATGATTAAGGCGTTCAGCAGTTAATTCCAACGGAGGAAAGGCAATCGCACTATAGATGTCCAGGATTGGTTGATAAAGTAACAAGACTCGGTATTTTCGAGCGTGGTGGGACATCCATTGTAATGTGGTGTCTTCATCCTTGTTTGAACGCATTACGATTCACCGGCGTTATGGTCTTCTTTGATTTTGCCTTCGGGGCAGGGTGTTGCGAAACGATACCCGAGAAGTGGTTGTCAGAGATAACGGGGTGTAGCTGTTTCAAAATCGAAGGAGTGCTTCTAGTGTTGATGGATCGAGAAAGATGATCTTCTAGGAGGTTTAGAGTTGGTAGCAATTCATTAGATCCGGTGCTACCAGTACGGATAGGATTTGAGGCAGCTTTTGGGCAGTGAAGTATGAGGAAGGACATGGCAGAAGGTGTCTAGCGGCTAATGAGTTACTAGCAGGTTGAGTATGAGAAGCAGAGATCGAGAAGTTGCCTAAAGGAGTTGGTTGACCAAAGTGGGAGTTGCAGAGTAGCATATGGATTCTGTGGTAGGATAGCCACGTACCTTGAGGAAGATTTGAGCGATTTGGAAGGCATAGTGGGAGTGACTAGGTCCACGGATTATAATTGGAACGGTGGTTACTGTACGAAGAAAGATTGAATATGGTAGAGAGGAGATTGTTTGAAATAAAGAGGGGTGTGAAGATTTGATTATCGTTATGGATGCAACATAGCTTTGAGTTTGGAAGGTATTGTTGAACTTTCATTTGATGTCAGTGGGGCAGGAACAGGCTTGTACAGCTGGTGGACGAGTATGGGCTCAAGAGAATTTACTGATTACATGGTAGTTGTACGAGCACAACATCGTTGGAAGATGTCTATAAGGAATTCCACAGGTGGGTTATCTCCTGTGGGCAGGTTAGCGGTTGCGTGAAGTTGACGGAGCTTCTGCGAAGAATACTCCTTGCTATCCGGTAAGAGGCCGGATATGTGATTGTGACTGATGATTCAGAACGTTCATGAAAAGCTTAACAAAAAACTTTAAGAGATTTGGCGGGTTAATGGTACGAGATCATGGTAATTGAGAAGGAGGAATCATAGTGGACTCTACAATATGTGATGGTGGCTTAAAGCTAAGTGGGGGAGCCCCACTGTCTACGATTGGATCGAATAGTTATCAGCTTGTGTAGCTTTTGGTTATCGGTGCATTGGGGGATTATTTGTGACTAAGAAAGGGAAATTGATGAATGAGTGCTATATTCCGCCCTAACGATTTATGTGCAAGTTTTGGGAAGACTCAGAGTTTATGCTTTGTGGATGTGATGTAGAAGGAAAAGAATTCAGCCGGTGTCTTCTTCGAGAAGGTGTTCCGATGCTAGCACAGTGTGGGAGTTTGGTTATTTTCGAGGTTGGGTCAGAGTGGGTGACTCTCAACAATGGTCTTGGTGGATTCAAGAATTAAAATGTAGTGCCTAAAGATTTCAGGTCCGTCGTGTGGTTAAGGATCGAGTCATTGCAGTAGATTGCGAACGGAACTTGGAATGCTCTATGTCATCATTAGGTCTGCAGGGTAGTATAGGAGTAAAGGAAGAAATAGCTTTAGATTCGGGGAAGGTATTGCAAAATGGGTGTACCAGTTGGAGATGCTATTGTGCGCTTGAAAAAGGTATGGGATGATTCATGGGTATTGAGACGATGTGGTCTCACAATTCGGGTTACTCGGGATGAGGTGCCGATTGAGTTCGTTATGTTGTGAATGGAGCTATTATATTTCTAAGTCAAGTCAAGAATAAATTGAAAGAAGTTAGGTCGGTTAGTAATGGTTGAATCAATATGATTGTGGCAATGATCAATTCCTTTGAGTCTGAAGTTACACATGTGATTTGTGGTTGTGCGGGCGGTCTTGACAACCACCATAACTTGATTGATGGGGAGATATTTGATTCAAATGGCCTTGTGGTGTAAATCGGCTTCGGAAGAGTTGGTAGTATGGGTGTGCGGGCATTGCTACCTGAGCGAAAGGTCGTGGGAACGTACCCCGCGGGGCGATTTGTATAAGTGTGACATGTTAGTCACTCGATTCTTAAAGATTGAAACCAAGTATGGGGATTTTTGGTAATATCGTTAATGTGAGAGTTTATGCCTGGAAGGCGCTCCATTCCTTTGGTTGTGAACCTTGGGAGTTGTTCTAGATTAAGACGACTTGATTATTCGCACATGTGTTGTGCTCCCGTGTAGCTTGTGTTGTTATGTGAGCAGGTGGCTCCCGAGATGCAGGTCATCATTGCGCCTTAGTTGTGCTTGGGTTTCGTAGCATATGGCGTTATCCATCTCCCTAGGATTTGTATTATGCACTTGACGTGCTTGTGGTCGATATTCGAGCATTTCGTATTATGGCTTGATATATGTTTTTTTCTTCTTGATGTTATGTGCGAATCGGGTGGCATGCCGCCACGGGTACATTGTTTGGATCGGGTAGCACGCCGCCACGGGCATGTTATGTGGATTGGGTTTGCGCACCACAACAATGTCATGTCGGATTGGGTTGCATGCTGCAATATCGAGATGTTGAGCATAGCTCCTTACACTTATTTTGTGTATCTTGTTTTTCACCTCTGAGGTAGGTTCACATCATCTATTTGGCTGTTTTATTCATCACGCGGGCTGGGTAGTCCTTCTCCAGAGTTCGTTCTTTCTTATGTATCACATTCGAGTTGTAGCTTGTTGGCGCGTTGCGGGCGTCATATAAGATTTTTTGTAGTGTCTGAAAGGGTTTGTTTCCTGAGCAACTTGTAATGGGTGAAACGAGATTTTTGGACTTGAAATTAGTACGATCAGATTTATATAAGGTATATTAAAGAGAAAATATCATTATTCAGTTCAGAATAAGGTAATGGTTCTTGTCAGGAGGAGAAACTCCATGAATTATTGATTCTGCAGGTGGTTATGAGTTTCTACACGTCTTTTTTGTCATGGCAGTATTGCGCGTTTTGGAACAAGATTTATATGCATCATGAGATGCATTGCAGGCAGGGAATTCGTGAAATTGCAGCTATTGTGGTTGGGGGATGTTATTATGGATAACCGACTTAGTTGGTGCGTGGTGTGAATTCAGCATAGATGCATGTTCATGTTTTGGTGCAGTGTGTGCTGATTGGTACGATGTTCGTGTGTTAGAATCAGGCCTTGTAAAGAAATTCGAAAGTTGGAAGTTGGTTCCAAAGCTTGTTAGCTAAGGTTATTGGGAGGATTTTCTTTTTGGATCAAGCTAATGTATTCAATTGGAATGTGGTTCCACGGGTAGGTGCACGAGTTGTTAAACAATGATTTTGGACAACTCTAGAGCAATCCTTAGCACGTTCGAGGATGAACATATGTTAATGTGGGGGAGAATGTAACGACCCAACCGGTCTTTTGGAGCTCTAACGCGTCGTTCGGCAGTTTGAGGCCTCGAGTAGCTTCACTTCAAGTATTATGACTTGTACGTGTGGTTGGAATCGAATTTCAGGAAGTTCGGAATTGAATTAGAAGGAAAATTCTAATTTTGGAAGATTTAAGTTGGAAGATCCAACTAATGTTTGACTTTGAGTAAACGACTTCAGAATTAGGGTTTGAAGGTTCCAATAGGTTCGTATGATGATTTCGTACTTGGGCGTATGTTCGGGTTGAGTATTGGATCACTTGGGAGCGTTTCGGCGCTTATTGTTGAAAGTTGGCATTTGAAAGGCTTTAGAATTTTTTAAGTTTGATTTGAAAGGGACTTTGGTGTTATCGATGTTCGTTTGATCTTTCGAGCCTTAGGATATGTTCGTATTGTGATTTGTGACTTGTACGCAAAGTTTGGCGTCATTTTGGAATATTTTGGTATGATTCGGATGCGCTCGTCGAAGTTTGAAAATTTGAAAGTTTAAAGAAGAATCTCGATCGTCGATTCGTAGTTTCGATGTTGTTTGGCATGATTTGAGGCCTCGACTAGGTCTGTGTCATGTTTTGAGATGTGTTGGCATGTTGGACGGGGTACGGAGGGGCCCCTGGTGCGGATCGGATCGAAAATGGATCGAACTTGGAATTTGAGGACCTACTGCTGTTGCTGACACCTGGTGCAATCACACCTGCGGAAGGGTGGCCGCAGGTGCGATATTCATGGGGGAAATCTGTGAGCGCATGTGCGAGCATATGTCCGCACCTGTGAAGCCGCAAATGCAAAGAAGAAGCTCAGAAACGGAGATTGGCCAAGAAGGTCTAGGCCGCAGAAGTAGCCAAGGATGCGCAGGTGCGCGACCGCAGAAGCGCTTGAGGCCCGCGGAAGCGGAATGCGAGCTGGGCAGTTGGGGTCGCAAAAGTGGATGACCTCCTCACGTGCGGGAGCGCAAGAGCGGGAGATGGACGGTAGAAGCGGTCGCATAAGTTGTGTCCACATATGCGGATTTGCCTGGCCTTAGAGGAAACCACACCTGCGATGGAATTGTTCGCAGGTGCGACTGTTTGGCTACAGGTGTGAAGGTCGAGCTGGGTAGTGTGGTTTGTAAAACGATGGTTTGGCTCATTTTCACTTTATTTCTTCCATGGGAGTCGGTTTTGGAGCAATTTTGGAGTGCCATCTTCATCATCTATCATGGGGTAAGTGATTTCTTTATATTGTGAGTTAAATACATGGTTCATATGTGGACTTAAGCATGGGAATTAGTAGAAATTTGGGATTTTTATAGAAAACCTAGAAAATTTGTATTTTTTGACTGTGACCACGAAATTGGACATGTGATTAGGGATAAATTATATATTTGAGTTCGTGGTGGGTAATGTTATCTTCAAAAATTTTCGGTATCCGGGCACGTGAGCCCGATGGTTGTCTTCATTGACTTTTCGAGCGGAGATGGGAATTTGATTAAATTGATTAATTATGGGTATTAGAGAATATTTTGATTGGTTTTCACCTTAATTGAATAGTTTTTGGATCGACAGGCATTGGTTTGCGGCATTAGAGAGGCCTTGGAGCCAATTATGGAACTTCGGAGCAAGTTAAGTCTCCTGTCTAACCCTTGTGAGGGGAAAACCACCCCCTAGGTGATATTTATTGTTATGTGCAACTAGTTGTCGGTGCTAGGTACGCACGATGTGATGAGATCCCGTATGTAGCTAAAGCATGTTTATGTCTGGGGAGACTTAAGACTTTATCATGTATAATTGAATTATTTGAACTCATTCTGCTAGCTTAATTAATTAAAGTTATAACTGAGTTTGATTTAGAAATACAATATGTATACTAGGCCCAGCCTTAACACTTTGAGTTGTGGCGAGTTATTTAAGAAACGGTAAAGATTATATTCATTGTGTACCCATGTACGGTATTGTAAACACGTGTCTCATAATTGGGTAACTTTATGGAATGGGCCGAACGCCTCGGCAATATATAGATGCATCTATGGATCGTGCCGCTCATCCCTCAGCAGTGTACACATTATTCCGGATTGGGCCAAACGACCTTGGCAGAATCGTGCGTTACATCGCTAGTACCCCAATATTCACGAGTTAATCTCTCTACTGATGCCCGACATTTTGTATGGTACTCCTTGTTTATTTGATGATGACTCTTGACATCTTTCGGAGATATTAAGGTAGAATACAAGATTTAGAATTTCATGCTTTAAAGGAAATAATTGGAAAATAATGAGATTACATATTTACTCCACTAATGTTGTGCACTTCATACTCGTATGGATTATTATATTATTTACTTGAACCTCTAGTAAGTGTCGATGTCGACCACTCGTCACTACTTCTCCGGGGTTAGGTTAGATACTTATTACATACCCCTTGATTTACGTACTCATGCTGCACTTCTGCACTAAATGTGCAGGATCTGACAAGTTCATTAACGATCACTTTGGCGCGTAGGCGCACTTTTTGGGGAGACTTTATGTGAGCCGTATTCCAGGCTATGCATCGTAGTCCACCGAGTCTCCATTGTACTATTTATTTTATTCTGTCTTGTTACATTCGGGACATATGTTGTATTATTATTGTGCTCTTTAGAAAACACTCATGCACTTGTGACACCATATTTTGGGGGTTCCTTCAGGTTAATCATTATTGTGGTTCGTGTAAATATTTTATTCACTCTGTAAATTCTATTTTATGCTGTTCAATTAAGGAAAATTATGATTTCAAAATACTAAAATGAATAATTAAATTGGTAAATCACTGTTGGCTTGCCTGACGACGGCGTTAAACGCCATCACTACCTACAGTAGATTTTGGGTCGTGACATTTACTTGCAATTTCCTTGACTGTTTACCTAATTTACTTGCATATCTTCCTAATATAACTAAGTAGAACACTTTAAAACAAAGAATTGTGAGCACCAAGGTGGTTTTACATGTGTTTTCTTGATTGAACATATATCTGTTCTATACTTGTTGGATTTAAGAACTTGTACAGGTGACTGGTGAGTATCATTTAAGATTCTTGCTTCTATTACCTTGATGAGGTTAGTTACAATATTTATTGAGTATGTAGGGTCGGTTGTCTTGAACCTCTGCACCGTGCATGCAGATCTTGGAGCTAATGTTGCAGTACATGGCGGGAGCTGGCACTAAAGACGTACCAACCTTCTAGATATAGCTACCAGTTATCCTTGGTAGTTTTAGATTTGGAATCTGTTTATGTATATTCCAAACAGATGTTGTGTTATTTCATATTAGTTTAGTAAATCTAAGTCTTAGTGGCTCGTGACTTGTATTACTGGTCCTTGGGATATTGTATAGAGTTTCAGTTATTTCATTTATTAATCCCTTATTATTTCATTATAGTTATATTGATTGTTATTTGGCTTACCTAGTGGGTTGGGTTATGTGCCATCACGACTGGTGGGATTTTGGATTCTGACAAGTTGGTATCAGAGCTCTAGATTCATTAGTTCTACGAGTCATGAGCAAGTGTCTAGTAGAGTTTTGCGGACCGGTATGATGACATCCATACCTATCTTCGAAAGGCTACAAGACATGTAGGATAAACTTCCCATCTTTCTTTCCTTATCATGTGAATTGATTCAGCTTGAAGTGTATCTCTTTGAATTCCTTCCACTCACTCATATGTTATGTGAGCGCTCGGTATCGGCCGTGTGTTGAAAGCTTATAATTCCATGGATGAGGTGCGAGACGTGTTCCTATGTTTTGGTGATGGGCAGTTTGGAGGACTTGAGGCTGGGATTTGACCACAACTTGGGCTGGATGGTTCCAGTTGTATGAGTATGTGATTTGGACTTATATGTCCGGTAGTGTCCCTAGGAGTGGGATTTATGGCTCGGTGAGTGGTTAGATGGCTATATGAAGAGTATGATGTGACCGCAGGATGTGTTCATATGGCTTAGATGTGACGAGCAGAGTTTGCTTGGGATGTGGAAAGGACTATTGGGTGCTTGATTTCTATCTTGGTGTGTTGTACAGTCTTGAGTTACGAGTGTGTTAAGTATCTTTCAATTGTTCTTTTGTGGAACGAAGTGTATTCTTATGTTTTGTTAACAAGTTCAGGATCGGGATGATTAACGATTGCATGGTGGTTGCGACCAAGATGAGGTATTACACTTTGCGGACATATGAAATCTTGGAATGATTCGGGTTTATTATTTGTGGTGGGCATGATGTACTAAGAAAAGGGATTCACTCGCATGGGCACAAGTCATTTGGCTCGTATTGACGGTACAATTGAGAGTAGAGCAGAGTGGATGACTTTTGAGATGGTTCTAATGGATTAAAGATTCATGTGGCATTCGAGGAATTTTCGGATATGTAAATGGCAAAAATCCAAGATTGCATTGGATGGTGTCAGGACTCGCGGTATTTCTGTATCACTATAGATTCTACATTTCGGTATTAGAAAGGCTAATTAAACAAATTCAAATTCACAGAAGGTCTCTTTAGAGTGGGTATCTTGAATGCGGTATTTTTGGGTGCTTAAGAGGGAATACAGTGGCTTATGAGCTCTAGGATGATGTGGTTTCATGATAGGATCTCTTGTAGTGAGCTTTGGGCTAATGGTCGTAGTGTATTGGCAAAGAGAAATGTTAACTTGAAGGTAATTTGGAAGGAACTCGAAGAAGTAAGACAGCTTGGTAGTAGGTTCAGCATAACAATGGATATGATTGATTCTTTTGGTTCTTCGATATGGTGAGGCTTTACAGGTGTTTTGTAGCAATACTCTTAGGATTGGAGACCTGCATGACTTGATTGAATTAGAGGAATTTTGTTCGGATGGCTTGGTTATGTGCCAATGGGATTTTGAAAAGTTCTCGATGATTTCTACCATGGCTTGGGACAGATGTTTTCATTAGGAATGGGAGAGTATGTACATGTTGTGATTTTCTCACGGATAAGGTCTAGTAGTAGGTTTATGGCTGATGGAGTATGTATCTACTGGTGCTTCAGAGTTGTTAGTGAGATTCTCGTGCTTTTCATATGAGGGCATGATAAATGCGGCGTTACGTATGGGATTGAGATTTGCATGTGCAAGTTTGTGATCCGCTCAAATTACACCTTAATAATAGTGTAAGCGATCGATGTCAAATATAGTAACCCAACTATGTTGGGGTCGAATCCCACAGGGAATAGGCGTGAAACGAGTATCTGATTAATGTAATATTTCACTTTAGCCTTAATTCGATCAAGTAACAAGATAAGATAACTTGATGTTGAGTAAGTAAAGAAAAGTAAACTAATAATTGCAGATTAAAAAGAATAATTGAATAAATTTATGAAGTCGAGATACTAAGGTTATCCTCCCCCTAATGTAGTAGAATGTATTGATATTGATATTAACTTCCGCTCTTGATATGCAATTGGTTCTTAATAGTGTGATATCCGATATTTTCCAATATTGGGATAGCGTATCCTCTTATGATTCTCCCGAATACATTAGAGTCGAAATTGCGAATACCCAATCGTTTGCCGACTTAAAATCCTCTTATTCCTAAGTGATTTTGTTAACCAAGGGTTAAAGCCTTGAATTGTCGTTACTTATTTCTACCAAACCCTATCTCCCTTTTCCAAGATTCAATAGCGTAAATTGGCATCCGTTAATGTTTGCAACCACTAACGATTTAATTAAGAACGAGAAATAAATAAACATCAAGCTTCTTTCGAAATAGGAATCAAAATCAATTACTCAATAACATTCCACCCATCTAGGGTTCACAACCTTAGTATTAAATTTTAGCTACACATATTTAAAACTAAAGAACAAATAATAAAAGTTGAATTCATCTTACAAAAAATATGGATTTCCAAGTTTTGATCACCCAAATATCTCTCCCAGTTGAAATTAACCAAAAGCACTATATTGTACTATGAAATCTGACCAGTCTCTCCGCACATAACCCTAGAGAGGCTATTTATAGAGGCCCAAAAACCGAGGCGAACTGGAATAACTGCTGGGCCGACTTGGTCTTCTGCGATCGCATTCCTGTCGCATAACAGGAATGCGGTTCGCAGAAATGGCATCTTGTATCGCAGACTGCACCAGTACTTCTCCTTCCTATCGCATTTCAGAATGCGAACCGCAGATTGATTCTGCGATCGCAGAATGCGATTGCTATTCCCTTCGATTTTTCACCTAAAACTCTGTCTGCATCTGCGATGAGAATGCGATTCGCATTTTCCTTCTGCGATCGCATTGTTGACAATGTTCTTCTTTTAACTTAGGCTTGGAGTTCTGCCTGTCTTTGCGATCATAGTTCCAATTATGCGACTCGCATATTCACTTTGCGGTCGCAGAATTACTTCTGTTGTATTGTTGACCTCTTTTCTTGCCTTTGAACGACTTTTGGCCTTCTTTTTACGCTTTTGGGTTTCTTTCATCCATGTACTGAAACTACACTAAAACTAAGTAAATATCATGATAATTAGCAAGTGGAACAAGCAGTTTCTAATCAAATAGTATCAATATGTGCCGAAATTTCCCGGCACATCAACACCCCCAACTTAAGCTCTTGCTTGTCCTCAAGCAATTAACACAACTCTAACTTAACTAATGCTCTACCTATCAAATATAACGCAACATTGACCAAGGACAGTGTTTGTTGGTAACATCATAAGTATAACCATCTTTTACTGTACCCACTTTGAATCACAGAAATGCTTCAAAGAACAACCAATCAATTAGTGAGCTTTTGAGCCTCAACAAAGTAACTAAATGCTACTTTCAGCTGAATCAACTTATGCTTTGACTCCAAGCTCAACTAGCTATCAACCTAGCAGTGTATGTGCCCTT
>MCJB01029319.1:0-49622 GCA_002018475.1 Nicotiana obtusifolia | reverse complement strand
AAGTCCCATTCGCACAGTATTTGTCATGGAATAAATCAAGGGACAGAATACTAACATCACTCTCTCTCTGAATAGAAGTTCAAGTGTCATCACCTGCTATACCATAGGCTTGCCCTTATTTTAATTCATCACCTATTCATACGAACGCTTTAGTTAAAGATCACATAAGGACTTTGTAGGATTGTAATGTTGGTTTAAGGAAGGGTAGGATATGAATTTAGACAATAGTGGCTACTTCCTCCTTGAACACTCATTACTCTCTTTTTCCTTCCAACTTTTTGTTCCTTTGCCTTCATTGGATTTACACTTTCACATTAAACCATACTCACATACCCCTTTATTTCATTCCCAAGCTTCTGTATACCACTTGCATTGACTATTTCTTTCTTTCTTTTGATTTCACACTTGTGGTATCTATTTATTCATAAACTTCCTTCTTCTTTTTTTCTTTTCGAAGCTTCATAGATTTACAAGAGCTTTTGAGGTATGGAGTCTCATGATTTTACTCCTTTTCATTATTGATATCCCACCCCCAACTTAATCTTTTATCACACTCTCGATGCTCAAGGAGGAATGGGTTGAAAAGGAGTCATTTTAATGAATGGATTCAGGTTATAATGCGGAGGCCAACAAAAAGGCTATAAGGCTCAAAATGGGGTACTAGTGATAGTTATAATGCACAGGTTGGCTGAAAAAGAGGCTAGAACGGTTTTATCACTACTCAAAGAAAGCCTAAGATCACTTCTCTAACTTAGCATACATATGACAGGCAACGAAGAACCAACCGCGCAAGTTCTAGATAGCAGCAATGAACACGAGAATTATAGACAATGCTCACACACACCGGCACATCACTGTTTGGCTAATATAGTTCACAACTTTGGAGTGCGCACTTAGTGACTCGGGGCTTTCCTTGTGTTTACAGTCACAATTCTAAGTAGCCCTAGAGTTACTGAGCGAGTCTCAACTTCACTAGATTGATTTGGTTCCAGGGTTCTATTCTTCACTTATGGTTTCATACTTGTCTGTTCACCTACATACCGTCCTGGTCAATGTACTTTATATTTAATAGCCTGGTTCTACTATTACACCCTTGAAAAAGAACCCGACAGAAGAAAAAATAAGGGGATTTTTATTGCTACTTTATTGCTAACTAGTTAATTACTCACTATTTAATTTTAACATTTACAACAACATATATGCACAACCCAAAAATCATCACTATCAACATATCGAATCTCACAAATTCACAATTCAGTTGATATATACAGACCAAATGAAAAACAAGGCTACCACCCCCAACTTGAGAACATGCATTGTCCCTAATGCAATAAAAATGTAAAGTAAGGGACAAAGGGGCTCCCTGGTTGCGCAATTGCGCGAGGAGAGTAGCCTATTGTGCTGCCGGTGCTAGTGGAGGAGAATGCGTCCAGACTGAAGCTGGTGGGGGAGCTGCTGAGCTGCTACAGCCATCACCTTCCGAAGGAAGTCTCCTTGCGGCCTTGTCAATCAACGAGCGCTCAAGGGCAGCTTCAATATCTTCCTGCTCCTTTTCATCTTCTGCTGTTGGGAGTACAATTCCTTTACCTTTATCCTTTGCAACCGGAATTGCACTCTCCTCAAGTTCTTCACTGTCCTCCTCGGAATCTTCCAAGTCATAATATGATGACGCTGCTTCTGATGTCTCTTCGTCAGTGGAGGCAATGTGAACTGGTGCAGCAGAAGGCTGAGACATTTTTGTGGTGGGCAGAGGTATGTCCGTCATCAGTGTCGAAAAATCAAGGCCCAAATTAGTCTGGCCAGCACTCAGTTTACCCGCGTTGGGGATGAGTGAAGAGATGTCGAACTCTGGATTTTGCATTTTCTGAAGGTCTGTCTTTAGTTGCTTGACACCCTCCTGTAACTGGGGTATACCGTCAACCCTTGATTCAAGCTTTGATAACCTCTCTTCAAATTCCAGTTGTTGTTGCAACAGTGGAGTCAAAGCTTGTTTAATCAGGGTAAGCAATGCTTTCAAGAGTTGGTCTAATTTGGAGTTGGTGTGTTGCACAATTAGACCCATTCTTTAAAGTGTCGGCATGTTGGAGACTGGTGGCCCTGTTGGAGCTGAAGTTGCTGGTGCTTCTGCCGCAGAAGAGGATGCAGGGTCTTGAGGAGCTAAGAGGTTCTGAGCGTCAATTTCTTCTATTATTGTGTGTGCAGGGGCCGATGCATCACTAATACGAGTGATATCAATATCCCTCGTAGATTTTCCAAGTCTGTCTTGGTGAGGCAGGAATGGGACATCCACCTCTTGGCACAATGTGGTGATCAGACTCGGGAAAGGGAGTGATGGAGCTTGTTGAATCGCCCTGATCCCGATCTCCTGGAATATTAGGCTTCCCACATCAATTGTAACCCCCTTCATGATGCAAGCAATGAGAAGGGCCTTCTCAATGCTAATTTCCATTTCGTTCCTTGAGGGGACGATATGGGAAGTGATGAAACTGAGCCAATATTTGGCTTTCCTTGTGAGATCATCTTTATAAATTTTTCTCCCAGGATTTATCCAGGCTGGGACCCCCTTTGCAATTGTGGATGCTATCCATCCCCTCTCATGCTGCCTGTTGGAGAACCGTGCATCATATTCCTCTGTGCCTACTTTCCAGTTAGGGAATAATAACTCGTTGATATGGTTGTTGTCGCAGAACACAGCCTTCCCCCTCACCTGGACAATGCCGGTGAATAATCTGTTGCGTCTATGATATGGTGTTCTTGATGCCCCATAGGACGCATAAAACTCCCGGACCATTGTCTCATTGTACTCCTTTTGGTCCGTGGTGAAGTACTCCCAGTTCCTACTTTTAATGTTCTCCAGGATGTGGGGATAATATTTTGGGAGTCCATTCACGCTTAACTTCTTCTCCGGTAGAATTCTCCTCTTTGCAAGCGCCTCCCGAAATAGAGTTCTAGAACCTTCAACTTCAAACCGAAGCTGAAGGTCATCGCCCTTTTTTCTTCATGCTTCGGCAGCTAGATCCACTTCTAGAAAGCAGTCCTCCTCTTCAGACTGGGAGGTGCTTGGTCTAACTGCATCTTTCTTTGCCCTCTTGGCTTGTGCATCTTGTTGAGTGGTCAAAGGCCTTTTTCCTCTTGCGTTCTTCTTAGCCATATCTGCATACATAGTAGACGTGAGTGGCAGTATCAATGTTCGATAAACAACCAAACAAGAAAGATAAGCAATGATATGTAAAAATGTGGTGAGGTCTGCGGTCGCAGAACCATCGCATTTTGCATCCCTTTGTGAAATAAAGTTGCTGAGTGGGTATGCGATGAGTCTGCGGTTCGCAGACTAAGTATGCGATCGCAGATTCGCCAAATCATCCTCTCTTGTTTTGCCTAAAGTAATGGGGGTGTATGCGATGGGTCTGCGGTTAACAGACCCAATCTGCGATCGCAGATACGTCGCGAAACTCATATTTTTCAGTAGCTAGGGTTTTGCTATCTGCGACTGAGATGCGATTCATATTTGGAATATGTGGATCGCAAAATACATGACATCCACAATAATAAGCATTTACAACTTTGTTAAACTGAACCCATTGATAAACTGAACCTACAACTTTGTTATCTTCACAAAAAGATTTGACCTTTAACATGAAATCAACAAAACTAGGGTTTCAAAACCATAACTTGACATCTCAGAGGAAGTGTGCATACCTTAAAGTAGATGATGAGATGAAAAGTATGTGAACTTCTTTGCCGGATTTGGTATATTTCGGTGTAAGGATGCCGGAATCTTTTGCTCAGTGCTCGGCGGAACTTTTGTTAAATAGTGATGAAATAAGGTTTTTTTATATTTATTTTCCTTTTTTATATGGGTAGGCTAAAGGGGAAAATAGAAAAATTGAGTTATTGAAGGAAACACGCACCTGATAGGTTAGCAACAAAAATGTGTACCGCATAATAAGATGCGAACCGCATTTATTAATGAGTTATCGCATTTTTGATCACATCATGAGCCAAATTATCTGGACATGTCTGCGAAGGAAATGCGGTTCGCATAGTGGAAATGCGCACCGCAGAATGACTAACCCCTTTACGCATTTTCAACTAAGACGTGGGCCAATTTCTCTGTGGCTGTCTGCGGTGGAAATGCGACTTGCAGAGTGAAAATGCGATCGCAGATTTGGTGATCTTCCTCGCATTTTGTTGCTCCCGTTTTTGCTCAACTTTCTGTCTCACTCTGCGATGCAAATGCGTTTCGCATATATGAAATGCGATAGCATTTGTTTAGCATTCTTCTCTGCGACAGTTTATGCAATTGTAATCACTCTGCTCAACTTTGTGTTCACTTCACAACTCCTGTAACTGAAAATAATCCTTCAACCCGGACTAAGAGCACACGTAAATAACTAAGTAAAGAAAAGGAGACGAAGAAAAGAAAACAATTTAAACAAAAATAACAATAATGAATACCACACATGGGTTGCCTCCCATGAAGCGCTTGATTTAACGTCGCGGCACGACGATGCTAAGATGTATCTGCATTCAGTCGGTAGGCGGTACATTATCATCTTGCAAGGCCAGCTGCTCTATGACATGCTTTTCTCCACTTGTACCCAGATAGTGTTTCAGTCGCTGTCCGTTAACTTTGAAGGTTCGGAATCCATCCTCCGATGCCAATTCCACAGCCCCAAACAGAGAGACATTTATAACCTTGAAAGGCCCCGACCATTTGGATTTCAACTTACCTGGAAATAGTTTCAGCCTTGAATTAAATAACAACACCGGGTCTACCATTTTGAACTCTCTCTTTAAGATCTTGGAATCATGAACGAACTTCATTCGTTCTTTGTAGACCGCTGCACTCTCATATGCATGGAATCTGAATTCGCCCATTTCATTCAATTGAGCAAGCCGTAAGGCTCCGGCCTCCGCCCAATCCATGTTCAATCTTTTTAAAGCCCAAAGAGCTTTATGCTCGAGTTCAACGGGTAGATGGCATGCTTTTCCAAAGACCAACCGATAAGGTGATGTACCAATCGGAGTCTTATAAGCAGTACGATAGGCCCAAAGAGCGTAATCGAGCTTCCTTGACCAATCAGTGCTATTGGCATTCACGGTCTTAGCAAGTATACCCTTGATTTCTCTGTTTGAGACTTCTACTTGTCGACTTGATTGTGGATGATAAGGTGTGGCCACCTTATGCTTGACCCCATATTTGTCAAGGAGACCTTTGAGTACTCGGTTACAAAAATGGGAACCTCCGTCACTGATTATGGCTCTTGGAGTGCCGAACCTGGTGAAAATATTCTTCTTTAGGAACGTGGTTACACTCCGAGCTTCATTATTTGGAAAGGCAACGGCTTCCACCCACTTTGACACATAATCTACAGCCACTAGGATGTATTTCATCCCACATGAGCTTATGAAAGGGCCCATGAAGTACCCTAGACATCGAACACTTCAATTTCCATAATAAATTTCATAGGCATTTCATGCCTCTTCGAAATCGGGCCTTGGCGTTGGCATTGGTCGCAAGACTTTACCAACTGATTAGCATCTTGGTAAATGGTGGGCCAGTAATATCCACATTCTAAAACCTTTGCAGCTGTTCGGTTGGCCCCATGATGACCCCCAACTGGCGAATCATGACATGCTTTCAAGATAGGTGTCATCTCTTCCTCCGGAACACACCTTCGAATGATGTTGTCTACGCACACCCAGAATAAGAATGGTTCCTCCCAATAATAATTACGAGAGTCCCTCAAGAACTTCTTCCTCTAGTATGATTCCAACCCTTCCGGAACGAAATCACTAACAATGTAGTTAGCGATATCAGCATACCATGGCGCCATTGAACTTGATATCATCCTTGGTTTGGGGTGCCTTTACGGTCCAAAACTTCAAAATCAAACTCTTGTAGTAGCAGTACCCATCTGATGAGTCGAGGTTTAGCATCCTTCTTCGCCATTAAATAACGAAGAGCAGCGTGATCAGTATATACAATCACTTTGGAGCCCAATAGATATGCACGGAACTTCTCAAAAGCATAAACAATTGCTAACAGTTCCTGCTCCGTTACGGTGTAGTTCATTTGTGCTCCATTCAGCGTCTTGCTCACATAATATACCGGGTGAAGAATTTTGTTGTGCCTCTGCCCCAACATCACCCCAATAGCTACTCCGCTAGCATCACACATCAACTCAAAAGGTAATGACTAATCTGGTGTAACAATAATGGGAGCAGTGGTCAGTTTCGTTTTCAACTCTTCAAAGGCAGCAAGGCATTTAGCATCAAAGACAAACTTGGTATCTTTCTCTAAGAGTTTACACATTGGATGTGCAATCTTTGAGAAATCTTTTATGAATCTTCTATAAAACCCCGCATGCCCCAAAAAGCTACGTACACCTTTCACTGACGTGGGAGGAGGGACTTTGGAGATGATTTCAATCTTTGCTTTATCCACTTCAGTACCATTTCTGGAGATTTTGTGCCCCAAAACAATACCTTCGTCCACCATAAAGTGGCATTTTTCCCAGTTTAACACAAGGTTTGTTTCCTCACATCGTTTCAATACTGCTTTGAGATTTTTCAAACATTGATCAAATGTTTCCCCAACTACCGAGAAATCATCCATAAAGACTTCGAGGAAGTCTTCCACCATATCCGAAAAAATCGACATCATGCACCGTTGGAATGTAGCTGGAGCGTTGCATAAACCGAAGGGCATGCGACTGAAAGCAAAAGTCCCATACGGACAGGTGAAGGTTGTCTTTTCCTGATCCTCCAAAGCAATGTTAATCTGATTGTACCCAGAATATCCGTCGAGGAAGCAATAAAAGGATTTTCCAGCTAGCCGATCAAGCATTTGATAAATAAAAGGCATAGGGAAGTGATCCTTGCACGTGGCACTGTTGAGCTTCCTATAGTCCATGCATACTCGCCATCCAGTCACGGTTCGTGTTGGAATCAGCTCATTTTTTTCATTAGTTACCACGGTCATTCCTCCTTTCTTTGGCACACACTGTACTGGGCTTACCCATGAGCTATCAGCAATTGGGTACACAACTCCTGCATCTAGCCATTTTATGATTTCTTTCTTCACCACTTCTTGCATAGCTGGATTCAATCTTCGCTGGTGCTCCACACTTGGTTTTGTGCCATCAAGTTGAATTTTGTGCTCACAAATTCCAGCTGGAATACCTCGGATGTCCGCTATCGTCCATCCGATTGCCTGTCTATGTTCCTTAAGCACTTCCAACAACTGCTCTACCTGCACATCATTCAACAAAGATGACACAATTACCGGTAAAGTATTATTAGAACCAAGAAATTTGTACCTCAAATGCGAAGGGAGTGGCTTGAGCTCTAATTTGGGCGGTTCAATAATGGAAGGCTTTGCTGGAGGCATCGCTCGATTCTCCAAATCTAGTGACAGTTTTGGTGGGGTATATGAATACGAACCTCGACCTTCTAATGCATTTACTGATTCCATGAAACCATCCAAATCGTCCCCATCAAAATTCACCAATATAGCCGCCAAGGCCTCACCAAAACACTGCTCTTCCATCTTTATATCCACTTCTTCGTCAATGTCATCAATAATACCAATTAAAGACATGTTTTCACATTCTGCTGGCATCTTCATCCCCTTGCTAGCTTGAAATGTGACTTCTTCATTATTGACCCGAAACTTTATTTCATTATGTTCCGAGTCCATGAGAGCTCTTCCCGTAGCTAAAAAGGGTCTTCCCAAAATAATGGGGATTTCCTTGTCTACAGAATCTGAAATTTTCCAACCTTAACAATCACATCGTCTACAAAACCCACGGGTCTTTTGATAGACCGATCAGCCATCTGCAATCTCATGCTAGTGGGCCTTGGCATTCCTAGCCCGGATTGTTTGTAAATGGCCAAAGGCATCAAATTTATACTGGCTCCATTGTCACACAAGGCCTTAGCAAAATCGCGTACTCCAATAGTACACGGAATAGTGAAAGCTCCTGGATCCTCCTTCTTCTGGATTGGGTTTGTTGCTATGATAGAACTTACTCTGTGAGTTACATTTACCACTTCATTCCGGATAGTCCTCTTTTTCGTGATCAAGTCCTTCAAGTATTTAGCAAATTCCGGCATCTCTTGGAAAGCTTCCAAGAAGGGTATGTTAACTGATAGTTGTTTGAGAATGTCATAGAACTTCTCAAATTTGTTATCTTCAGCTCTCCTTATAAGTCGCTGGGGAAATGGTGGAGGAGGTCTAGGAATTGGTGGAAGAATGATTGGTGTTTCTTCTGCCTTATCCTTTACTTCTTCCTGAGTATCCTCAGTGTTCACAACAATTTCTGGATTTTTATCTACCTCAGCAACTTTATTTCTTGCAGCAACACTTTCATTACCAATCTCCCTCTGAAATTCTACAGCAGCATCATTTACCTGTACTGTCTTACCACTTCTTGTCGTGACAGCCATGATATGAGCAGTAGGACCACTTCCAGTTCCTTTAGGATTTGCAATCGTATCACTAGGAAGTGTCCCCTTTTGCGGTGGATATTGCTCACGAGAGAGATCCCTCATTTGCAATTCCAATTTCTGGATAGCTGCTGTGTGGGAGCCAACCAATTCGGTCATATTCTTCATTGAGGTGTCTGACTGCTCTTGATTTTGTATTATCCTCTCGAGCATACTTTCCAATTTAGATTCGCTAGATGATCCCTGATTTGAATATTGCCCTTTTGGAGGAACATAAGGATTGGAACTTCGATTTGGAAAATGGTTACTGTTGTTCCAATTACCTTGAGTAGGTCCAGCCGGATCACTTCTCCATTGTTGGGGACCTTGCCCTTGCGGGTTTGGTCTCCAATGATTTTGTGTTGCTTGACCCTGGTAGGGCTGCCTTTGATAACCACCATGAGTGTTGTTGACAAAATTAGCGTCTTCAAATTCTTCACCGTGTGTTGGTAACACATCCTCTACTGCATTAATTTTTTTCTTCTGATTCTCAGTGAATAGCTTTGTCAAGACATTCACGTTAGTAGCAAGCTCAGCGATAACTTGGTCTCTTTCTTGGTTTTCTTTGATCAAATTGCTCATGGAAGGAGACCCAATTGTAATGCCACCTGTATTGTCCTCAGAATGCCAATCCTGATTATGTTTGGCCATCTTGTCCAGAATCTGAGTAACTCTGGTGAAAGTCTTGTCCATGAAAGAACCAGCTGCGGCGTTTTTCGCTATTGATTGGTTCATAGGGTCCAATCCCATGTAAAACTTTTCCAGCAAAATGGAGTCTGGAAAGCCATGGTTTGGCGACCTCACCAAATATAACTTGAATCTTTCCCATGCTTCGTGCAGCTGTTCACCCGGCAGTTGTTTGAAGAAAAATATTTTATCCCGGAGCTCTGATTTCTTTCTTTATGGAAACCACTTCGACAAGAAAGCCCGGACCAACTCAGGCCAAGAATGGATGGAATTCGGCGGAAGATTTTGCAGCCATTTTCTCGCATCTCCAGCTAGTGAGTACTTAAGGCATCTGAGTCGCAACGCATCGTCAGAAACATTATTCTGCTTGTGCGTTGCGCAAACACCCAAGAAGTTCCTAAGGTGCTGTGTCGGATCATCATCAGTAGAATTTCTGAAATAACCCTCAGCTTTTAGCATCTAAATCATCCCATGTTCTACTTTGAATGTAGCAGCATCTACAACTGGAGGTACTATAGCGTTGGTATCTTCAATGTATTCCCCAATGTCGGCAAACGGATTCTCTTCGTTTGCCACATCCACATCATCTATATGCTCTTCCATACTTTCCTGCCTACAACCACCAAAATATACAACGTGCAATCAAGTGGAATTAGACTTATAGCAAATATACACTAATCAGAAATTTCAAAACCGTATTCCCCGGAAACGGCGCCAAAATTTGATCAGCTCAAATTACACCTTAATAATAGTGTAAGCGATCGATGTCAAATATAGTAACCCAACTAGGTTGGGGTCGAATCACACAGGGAATAGGCGTGAAACGAGTATCTGATTAATGTAATATTTCACTTTAGCCTTAATTCGGTCAAGTAACAAGATAAGATAACTTGATGTTGAGTACGTAAAGAAAATTAAACTAATAATTGCAGATTAAAAAGAATAATTGAATAAATTTATGAAGTCGAGATACTAAGGTTATGCTCCCCTAATATAGTAGAATGTATTGATATTGATATTAACTTTTGCTCTTGATATGCAATTGGTTCTTAATAGTGTGATATCCGATATTTTCCAATATTGGGATAGCGTATCCTCTTATGATTCTCCCGAATACATTAGAGTCGAAATTGCGAATACCCAATCGTTTGCTGACTTAAAATCCTCTTATTCCTAAGTGATTTTGTTAACCAAGGGTTAAAGCCTTGAATTGTCGTTACTTATTTCTACCAAACCCTATCTCCCTTTTCCAAGATTCAATAGCGTAAATTGGCATCCGTTAATGTTTGCAACCACTAACGATTTAACTAAGAACGAGAAATAAATAAACATCAAGCTTCTTTCGAAATAGGAATCAAAATCAATTACTCAATAACATTCCACCCATCTAGGGTTCACAACCTTAGTATTAAAATTTAGCAACACATATTTAAAACTAAAGAACAAATAATAAAAGTTGAATTCATCTTACAAAAAATATGGATTTCCAAGTTTTGATCACCCAAATATCTCTCCCAGTTGAAATTAACCAAAAGCACTATATTGTACTATGAAATCTGACCAGTCTCTCCGCACATAACCCTAGAGAGGCTATTTACAGAGGCCCAAAAACCGAGGCGAACTGGAATAATTGCTGGGCCGACTTGGTCTTCTGCGATCGCATTCCTGTCGCATAACAGGAATGCGGTCCGCAGAAATGGCATCTTGTATCGCAAACTGCACCAGTACTTCTCCTTCCTATCGCATTTCAGAATGCGCCGCAGATTGATTCTGCGATCGCAGAATGCGATTGCTATTCCCTTCGATTTTTCACCTAAAACTCTGTCTGCATCTGCGATGAGAATGCGATTCGCATTTTCCTTCTGCGATCGCATTGTTGACAATGTTCTTCTTTTAACTTAGGCTTGGATTTCTGCCTTTCTTTGCGATCATAGTTCCAATTCTGCGACTTGCATATTCACTTTGCGGTCGCAGAATTACTTCTGTTGTATTGTTGACCTCTTTTCTTGCCTTTGAACGGCTTTTGGCCTTCTTTTTACGCTTTTGGGTTTCTTTCATCCATGTACTGAAACTACACGAAAATTAAGTAAATATCATGATAATTAGCAAGTGGAACAAGCAGTTTCTAATCAAATAGTATCAATATGTGCCGAAATTTCCCAGCACATCAGTTTGCGATTTAGTTTCGAAGGGAAGGTCATGAGTTCTAGGCAGTGTGGACGATTTTTGATATTTGGAAGAATGTTGCCACTTTCTGGTATCACCCGAGAAGAGTGCGTGTTTCGGAAGTTGCATTGTGTTTTAACTTACAGATGCTTCATTGGTATTGCGGTACTCGCCTGATTGATCGACTACTGATGTTCAGATTTTGCTATGTGGCACGGAAGAATTATGAAAGTATTTCTTGTGGAATGATTATATATGAGGATGTGTCAGTCATTTGAGTGGTGGAGATGGGATCGGATATGGTGACTTTCATATTCTTGTGATTTGGAGACCGTGAGTCTTAGTGGTGGACTATCCCCTGGTTATGGACTATGAAGATGTGGACAGAGTTAGACAACTAATAGTATGTATTATGGTTAGGTTATTCTGGACTTTTGGAGGGTTATTTATCTATTTGGGAATTTTTGCAGTCGATTTGGGGCCCCATTGGTAGGCCTAATGAGGACGTGTATTCTACACCGAGTTGGATTTGTTAGCTCAGAGCTGTTATTATTAAGGGTTGTGCCATTCGGTTAGAGTTGAGCTTGTTCGTGTTCTGATATGTTCTATATGTGTTACTCTGCTATGCTGCAATGGGTTGTGAGACTGTTGACTATTTACACAAATCATGCAGTTATGTTTAGGTCTAGTGGTGGAATTTGAGCGAGATGATTCTTGGGGTGTTGCATGGATTATTGCGCCTTGGTTATTGTCTTTTCTGTTTGTGGTATATTATGCATCAGTTTCTCCCTGGCTATGGTCATGCACTTCGTGTGTTTGTTGTTGGTTTGTGTATGGTTGTTGATTTTGAGCCTTATGAATCGAGATATTTCATGTGGACCGGTGTTTGGATTGGGTCACCCATTGCATGCTGAGTTATGTTGGGATGTGATCCCTTAGGTAGATCTTGTGTGTCTTGGTTTTCCTTGTGTGATGGGTTTATAGCATTGCACTTGTGGTGATACTTGCTGAGCTTGCGGGATGGTTCTCTTATTTGAATAATTTTTCCATGTTTGAGTACATTTGAGCCGTTGCTTATTGGTGCACGGATTGCACGGTTTATGTCTTTGGGTTGTATGGGTGTAGCATGTTAGTAGAGCAACATGTATTTGGTGAGATGAGGTTATTGGACCTAAACTGGGTGCTATCGGATTTGATTATGCAATGTTTGGAAGGATAATGTCACTAATTAGCTTAGAATTTGGCTATGGTTCTTGTCGGATGAGAGAGCTCCATGACTTGTTGATCTGATGATTAGTTATGAGTTTCTGCGTGTTTCTTTCATCATTGGTAGTGTACGACGAGCTAGAACAAGGTTTTATTTGATATAAGGTTTATTACTGTTGCCGGGTTTGTTTTTGAGCAGCTATTATGGCCGAAAGTTATTGCTATGAGTATCTGAGTTAAGTTGTATATCATGTGATTTCATCTTGGATTATGGTTATTGCTTGATACAGCTTGTTCAGATTTATGCAATGTATAGATGTGAGAGTCGAGTCTTGTATTGGATTCCAAATGTTGAAAATTGGTTTATAAGGTTTATGAACTAAGGTTAAAGTAAAGATCTTTAGCTATGTTGTGTGTTAGGCTTACTTTGATTGGGGCGACGTGGGATCACCCATGGATATGTGTACGAGGAGGTTACACGGTGATTTGATGGCCTTGGAACGCCTTTTGGCACATTCGAGGACAAACGTATGTTTAAGTGGGGTAAAATATAATGACTAGACCAGTCGTTTTGAGCATTTGCACTCAATTCGGTGGTTTGAGGTCATGAGTAGCGGAGTCTGTTATATTATGACTTGTGTGTATCGTCAATTTTAGTTTTTGGGTGATTCATAATTAGTTTGGAAGAATGATTTTCATGATAGAAGCTTTAAGTTGGAAGAGCTGACCAAGTTTGACTTTTGTGTATTTGACCTTGGATCAGAGTTTTTGTGGTTCTTTTAGGCCCAAATATTGATTTTGGACTTGGGTGTATGCCCGGATTTGCATTTGAATGTTTCTAAGAGGTCTCCACACTATTTGGCTAAAGTTTTGAAGGGTTGAAATGTTCATAAGTTTGAACAGAAGTTGACTTTGATGATATCAGGTTCGGATTGTTGTTTCGAGAATTGAAATAGGTCTGCTATGTCATCTGGAACTTTTGTGCAAAATTTGAGGTCATTCCGAGTTGATTTGATGTGATTAGGCACGAGTTTTGGAAGTTAAAAGTTCAAAAGTTCATTAAGTTTGATTTGAAGTGCGATTCATGGTTTCTATATTGTTATGTGGGATTTTATGCCACAAGTAGGTTCGTGTTGTATTTTGAAACTTGTTGGTATGTTCTGACAGGATCGAGGGGCTCGGGTGAGTTTCGGGGTGGTTTCAAACCTTTTTGGAGTTGGTTGCGTTGCTGGTTTCTGCTTTTATCTAGTGCCTCCAGGACTCTTTGCGACCGCGGAGGTGTAGCCGTGATCGCGAAGTGTGTTTTGGGCCTTTGGTAGTTTGTTCATCGCGGATGCGACAGATGGTACGAGTTCGCGGAGGTTTGGATTGGTTACAGTTCGTTCGCACATGGGCATCGTGGTCGCGTATTGTGGAGCGGGAGCTAGGAGCTAGGAGCTGGAGGATTCTTTATTGTGTTCCCGTAAGTCAGGGAGTGTTCACGGAGCTTTGGCGTCTGTGGTCATCGCGTTCGCGTGGCCAGTATCACTAATGCATAGAGCATTTTGGTGGAAGTAGCGTTTTTTCTTCTTCGATCGTGAAGGAATTCCCATGATCGCGAGGGATATTTTTGTTCAGTGATTATAAGTATTCTATTTTTCGGACTTTGAGTCATTTCATCACATTTTTAGCCGGTTTTGGGTGATTTTGGAGGCGATTTTACCACATGGATTGGGGTAAGTGTTTTTTACTCGGTTAGATTATATTTCATGATTCCATTTTCAATTTTTGGTATTTAATTGGTGTATTGAAAGAGAAATTGGGGGGTTACGTCAAAACTTTCCTAAAGTGAATAATTGGGGTTTTGAACATCGATCCAGAGTCGGATTTGAGTAAAAGTAGTATGGTTGGACTTGTAATAGAATAGGTTATTGGAATTTGTGAGTTTTGTCGGTTTCCGAGATGCTGTCCCAGGTTTTATTTTTTGGTTGACTTTGAGTAATTGATTTAAGATTAAACCTTTATCGTTTGGGTTGGTTTTTTTTTTTTGGCATTATTTGATGTTTTTGAGTTGCTTTTGGCTAGTTTTGAGTCGTTCGGAGGTTGGTACGCGCGAGATGGCATTTCTAGAATATTATTTGTCTTGCTGGGTATTTGATTTGGCTTGCTTGAGGTAAGTATCCTATCTAAACTTGGTTGAGGCACTAGTTACCTGAGTTATTTGTGATAGCTACGTGCTATGGGTGCGTACATGTGTGGGGTTTGAGCCCATGTAAGAGCGTCGAGGGATTTATCCATATCTGAGGTAGCGCTTAGACTATGATATGCCTAGAATTGACTGTTAAGCTTTAATCTATGATGTTTCTCATACTTGTAACCTTGTTATGAACTATCTAATCCATGTGTGAGGATTACATAGAGGTGAGTTCCCTGAGTGAACCTAATAATTGATATTTTGTGATGAAATTTCCGATTTAACGTGTGATAACACACTTTGCACATGTCTACACTATAGCATGTCACTACACCAGCCCTAGAGCATGTGATTTGATACTCATTCATTATATACATGTATTCTTGTATATTGCTTCTGTGTGATATGATTTGGACTGGATGCCTATGAACACGCTAGGTGGATTGTATTGTTATATCTGTAACCATGCCGGGAGGATTGTGATGTGCCTGTGACTACGCCGGGTAGATTGTGATTATTATCACATGAGTTATCTGTACGGATCCAGATATTGATATTATATAGCAAGTAAGTTGTTTGTGCGGTTGATATTATTAGCACGTGAGTTGTCCGAGCAGCACGTGGACACGGATCCATCCCCCTAGGGTCACCCTCTCATGTTTCCCTCTTGATGGTGTACATATGGATTGTGAGAAACCGACGGGTTTCTGGTTGATGTGAGCTCTAGGAGAGTTGGTTATTGTTATTTGGATCGGCTTGCACGCCGCAAAAGGCTTTATTGGCTTATTGTTATTTGCATCAGGTTGCGAGCCGCAACAAACTGATATTTGGTTATTGCATTTCATGTTTAATTGCAATTTCCTTGACTGTTTACCTGATTTACTTGAATATCTTCCTTATATGCTAGATTATTAACTGAGTAGAACACTTTAAAACAAAGAATTGAGAGCACCAAGGTGGTTTTACCAGTATTTTCTTGAATGATCATATATATGTTCTATACTTGTTGGATTTAAGAACTTGTACAGGTGATTGGTGAGTATCATTTATAATTCTTGCTTCTATTACCTCGCCGGTTAGTTATGATACTTATTGAGTGCATGGTATCGGTTATACACATACTACACTTATGCACCTTGCGTGCAGATCTTGGAGCTGATGTTGCGGTACATGGCGGGTGTGGGCACTGAAGATGTATCTATCTTTTGGATATAGCTGTCACTTGTCCTTGGTAGTTTTAGATTTGGGTTCTGTTTATTTATATTCCAAAAAGATGTTGTATTATTTCATACCAGCTTCGTAAATCTAAGTCTTAGTGGCTCGTGACTAGTACTACCCGTCCTTGGAATATTGTATAGAGTTTCAGTTATTTCATTTATTGCTCCCTTATTATTTCATTATAGTTGTATTGACTGTTATCTGCCTTACCTAGCGGATTGGGTTAGTTGCCATCACGAATGGTGGGATTTTGGGTCGTGATATGCTTGGTGCACGCATCGCCCCAAATCAGTAATGCTTGGCTTAATATGGGCCTGGAGTATGCGTCACCTCAAAATCAATGCCAAATTGGCTCTATGGCCCAAGATCAGTCATCAACCGCTCAAGTCTTAGTTAACCACATCTCACAGTACTCAATTCAATAGTGTTACACATATGAGGCATCAACAACTTGTGAGGAATCAAATAAGAAAGTCTTGAGATAGAGATATCATATACAGATATAGCGTCATGACTGAGAGTATATATACAATTAAGGCAAATAGCTCAGAAACAACAAGAATAGCACTATTATGTCTGAAATAAATAGCACATAGCCTAGACATGATTCTAACATGAATCAGAACTCAAATAATCATACATGTTTAGAAAATACGGATATAACAAGGCATGATAGCAAAATAAATCCCACAATAGTCAAAAAACCACCTCAAATCATGAATACTCTGTGCATGCACACATACCCATCACGTAGAGCGTGTGTCACCCCAATACATCTCATATAATATGGTTCTCAGGGATATTTACTCAATCTAAGTTTATATGTGTTACTTACCTCAAAATGCGAAAATAAATACTCCAAAAGCCCTTCCCATACGAATCGTCCTCCGAGCGACTCGAATCTAGTCCAAAACAACTTAATATCATCAATAAGAGCCATAGGAAACAATCCCATACAATAAAGCTAAGGTCTTTCATCAAAATCAGAAAGTCAACCTAAAAGTCAACCCCGGGCTCAGACCCAGAACCTAGTCAAACTCAAAAATTCCGAACACCCATTCAATTACGAGTCCAATCATACCAATTTCATCTAATTCCAACCACATATCGACCCCCATATCATCAAATCTCACTCTCCCACAATATAGCCTAAAATCCCCAATTATACCTCAAATTCACATAAACTAGGTGAGATAATCAACGGATAATCAACATCTGTCATGAAAATTGATTAAGCTTCACTTACCTCTTTATTTGCAGCAAAACGTCTCCAAAAAATTGCCGTTAGCCCAGCTCCATAACTCCCAAAATAAGAAAACAATCAAACCCTTCGAATATATGAAGTCTACCAGTGATTCCACATCTACGGTTGCGTATTTGCGATCTCAAGCTCGCATCTGGGAGATCCCTCGACCTATCGCATCTGCTGTCCCTCCTCCATACCTGGGGGACCCCTTCTGCGAACCACCTTCCGCATCTGCGAACTACAAAGCCTCCATCCAAGTCTGCTTCTGCGCCTACTCATCCCCATCTGCGGGCTCACAGATGCTGCAATACCCTCGCACCTGCGCTCTTTTCCAACTCCAGCTTCGCTCACTTCCGCGACTCCTTGCACGCACCGATATACCCACACCTGACAGGTCCTTTGTAGGTGCGAATGCACCAACTTCTGCAGTCCTTCAGCCATGCAACACAAATCCAAACAAGCCAAAATCAATCCAAAACACATCCAGGCCCCTGGGACCCTATCCAAACTTACCAACAAGTCTCAAACCATAACACGAACTTATTACAAGCATCAAATAACATAAAATAACATTAAAATCAATAATCGCACCATGATTCAAGCATAAGGAGCTAATAAACTTCCAACTTCCAAAACTCATGTCGAATCACATCACACCAACCCGGAATGACCTCGAATTTTGCACATAAGTCCAAATGACACAACAGTCCTATTCCAAATCCCGAAACAAAAATCCAAACCCAATATTAATAAAGTCAACTCTCGGTCAAACATATCAACCTTCCAAACCTTCAACTTTTCAACTTTTGCTGAAAAACTTCAAATCAACCTGCGGACCTCCAAATCCGAATCTGGACATACGCCTAAGTCTCACCATATGAAGTTATTTAAACCATCAGAACTTCATTCCGGAGTCGTCTATGTAAAAGTCAAAATCCGGTCAACTCTTACAAATGAGGCCTCCAACCTTGGGACTAAGTGTTCTAATTAACTCCAAAACCTCCCCAATGCCAAACCAACCACTGCCGCAAGCTACATAACCATAATTACACATAAGTAAGGCATCAAATAGAAGGAAGGAGGCTAAAATACTCAAAACAACCGACCGGATCGTTACAAATGTGTTTCAATCTTCAGATAATTTCTTGTATTTTTCCTTTAGTCCTAAATGTTTGCTTTAAAATGTGAAAGAAGCAAGTGATGTTGCCAACAAATGAAGTAGACTGGGGGCAGTGAAATATGTGCCAATCGAAGGTTATTATTTCTTCAGTAGCTTTTACTACTTATCCTTCAAGAAGTTTATCGATATTGTTTGTGGACTGTGGTATATATCAAAGCTCTCTTTTGGTGTAGGAACTTGCCTTTTTCATGTTAATAATAATTATCAACAAGTATTATTGTCTATTCGCAGTTTACTAGCGCTATCAGAAAGTTAAAAGAATAGCACATGTTATTTACCCCCCAAAAAGCACATGTTTGTTCTTGTTTATGATGGGACACATGCTTCTGCTGAAGCAAATAGAAACAACTTGCCCCTCTGCTCTCACAATATTCCAGTTAAATATGTTTAATAAAACTATCAAAAGATTTTAAAGTTCTCTCCATATCAAAAACAGCTGGTGTAGTTGAAGTAGCTTGACTACAACAATCTTGTGTGAGTCATGTGAGGACTATTATCGGGCAATGTTCCTTCCTCTATTGAGTTAACTGAAACGAATCATATTCATAATTTACATGATTTTATTTTATAATTCAGGCCACATTTTAATATAATATTTATGTAATTTTTAAGAATTTATATTCATTTACATGGGATATACGCGCAATGCGCGTACTTTAGGACTACTACTATAAATTAGTCGAGGTACACATAAATTGATCCGGCCATGTCCTTGCAAAAACAAGTAGTAATATTTTCCTTTAGATATATATCATTTTGTTCTATTCCCCTACTTTAATTCAAACAACATAATGCCATTTAATAATGCAAATCTAAACGAAAAGAGTGTTTAATATTCTATCTCTTATACATATATTTATATTTGGGAATGCAAAATTAACTTAACATGTATTTTCATTACCTAGAAATTTTATTTAGTTTCAATTAAATATAAACAAATAATAAGTTAATTTCAACTATATTTTTTCCCTTGTTATTGCAAAATAAATAATATCTTAATATAAGATATGATTTGCCCTCTAATATTTAATCCTTTCTTATCACCGTTTGAATAATTAGTTAAATTTGTGGTGTCAAGGGTCAACGACAAACAATATTTATCATGAAAGCCTTTTTCTTAAATTATTGAGTTTTAATTGCTAAAACTTTAAAATTAGTAATGACTTTAATTTCGTTAACTTCATCTCATATTATAGAAATTTATATAGTAACATACTATATGAACCGAAAAAAATTACTCAAATTAGTACCCAAAAAAATTACTCACAGCTTTATGAGATACTTTATGAATCTTCTCATCTCTGAAATCCCACTCCTAATAGGCTAATCCTCAGGTTTTGCCTAGAGGCGAGGAGAACACATTACACTGGAAAAGGCAGGTCAATTTTATGCTATTACTGTAAAGCCTCATGCATTTATATAATTAATTCGGACTGAAATTTTAGTTTAAAAATATGTTTCAATTAGTCCCGAGCGATGCGAGCCACACGAGGTCGAGAAAATACTTGAGTATAATAATATGATCAAAGGGTAAGATTTGATGTAACAGAAGTGAAGAGGAAACACAAGAAAAGGGAACAAAGTAATGAAACCACTCCCAAGCATTTGGATTTGGAAGTGGTGTGTCGCTCCAAAAGGAGGCGTGCGAGTAGAAGCAGCAGCAAGGCGAGGCAGTAAAGTTCCGCTGTCACGACCCAAACTCCCAACCAATAGAATCGTGATAGCATCTAATACTGTTAGTATGGTTGAGACGTGATGACATCTAACACTGTTAGCATAGTTGGGATGTGATGGCATCTAACACTGTTAGCAAGGGAAGCTAACACTTAGCAAATAATAAAGGTAATGCAAAACCTAAATAACATGATACTATAAATAAAGGATAGAATTCAAAAGAATTAGATCAAGTGTGAAACCCCTAACCACCACACATCTCCTAGAAACTGGTGTCACTAAGTACATTAGCATCTATAGATTTAACTAAATACAAAGTTTTGAGTAACAGTATGTTGTTCAAAACAAATAAACAGTAATAAGACTACAAGACGGAAGCTCTAAGGCCTGCGGAGAGAGTGCAACACTACCTCGGGTCTCCTCCACCAGCTAGTTAGTTTTCCCTCTGAGTTCCACCAGAACCAGTACTAAAATTTGCACTAGAAGCACAGAAATATAGCATGAGTATAACCGCCTCATGTATTACGTAAGTGTCGAGCCTAACCAGACGAGGTACCGACGAAGCCAAGACAAGACACCTACATAAATGCATGTGCAGCTAAGTAACGAGAAAGAACAAAATGAGATAACAAGTAAATTATCAAGTAAAATGACAAGATAAATAACATGTGAGAGAGATAACAAACATAAGGATATAAAGAACGAGAAATAAAGGAAGATAAAGTAAACCACAATTTATGCTTTCAAGAGCAACTCCAAACAAGCCTTTTAAAGATAACCATGAAGTAATATAGCCAAGTCCTCACCTCCTATAATAAAATATAGAACAAACAATACCAACAAATAGCACATCACCCTTTGTGCTTTTGCTCTCATTATCACAGGCACAGTATAATAGCAAGTACGAAAACACCCTTCGTGCATATTCTCTCTTCCTCTCAAGAACGAAAACACCATTCGTGCAATGATATTAATATATATAGATAGCACGGTAACACCCTTCATGCACAATCACTCATCCTCACAAGAACGACATCACCCTTCGTGCAACTCACCCTTTTTTACCAAGCATAAACATATAAAGCACTACCAAACAAGATGGGAAGAACAAATCAATATTTCAATAATCATAACGCACAATATCACAACAAGCTCAACATCGCTATTAACATGAATAAAAAAATCAAAGAGTTTCACATTGTATTTAGAGCATGGAAGACATAAAGCAATATGTTATAAATAAAGCTAGTCCGAACTCATCCGAAACTCACCCCAGCCACTCGGGCCCCAATCCAAACATCCACACATGTAAAAGAAATATCTTACCAGCTCGCTCCTAAGCTCAAATCATCCAAATAACATCTAAAATCAAGAATCAAGCATCAAAAACTCAAAGATTTTAAAGTTCATAACTTCAAATTTCAACTTTTCACAATAAGCGCTCGGGACCCCAATCAAACATGCATACAAGTCTAAAATCATCATATGAACCTACAGGAATCGTCAAAATACCGATTCGAGATCGTTTATCAATAACATTGTCCGTGGTAACTCCAACCATTTTAAAGTTCAAAATCAAGTTTTCCTTGAAAATGACCTTTAAACTTCTTCACGGACCATGCATGCAAGTCAAAAATCATCAAATAAGGCTATGCAAGGTCTCAAACCATAAAATTGGAAGCTAGAACTCAAAACGATCTATAGGGTCATTATATTCTCCACCTCTAAAAGAAACTTTCTTCATCGAATGGACATAAAAATGTACTTGAAATAGGAAAAAGATACAGATATCTACTCCTCATATCGAAATCGGACTCCCAAGTAGCCTCCTCAGTCGGCTGACCTTTCCAAAGCACTTTTAGAAAGAAATATCCTTAGATCTCAACTTTCTAACCTGCCTATCTTGAATAGCTACCCGATCTTCCTCATAAGTCAAATCCTCATCAAGCTGCACGATATTGAAGTCCAAAATATGCGACTTATCTTCATGGTACTTCTGAAGTATAGAAACATAAAACTTCGGATGTACCCCTGCTTGGATAGGAGGCAATGCAAGCCTATAAGAAACCTCCCCAACTCTTTCCAAGATCTCAAATGGGCCAACAAACATCGGGCTCAACTTGCCCTTCTTCCCAAATCTCATCACGCCCTTCATAGATGAAATTTTCAAAAGTACCTTCTCGCCTTCCATATAAGCCACATTGTGTTCCTTCTTATTCGCGTAAATCTTCTGCCTACTCTGCGTTATACGAAGGCGATCCTAAATCAACTTCGCCTTCGCCTTCTCCAAAGCATTACAAACCAAATCCATACCCAACATCCTAGCCTCATGGGTCTCCAACCAACCAATAGGAGAATCGTACGGTCTATCATAAAAATCCTCATACGGTGCCATTTGGATGCTGGACCAGTAGCTGTTGTTATAGGAAAACTCCGCCAATGGTAAAAACTGGTCCCACTGGCCCCAAAAATTAATAACACAGGCCCTCAACATATCCTCAAGGATCTGGATAGTCCGCTCATATTGGCCATCCATCTGCGAATGAAATGTAATATTGAGCTCCACCTGCATGCCAAACTCACGCTGAACAACTCTCCAAAAATGTAAAATAAGCTATGTACCATGGTATGAGATGATAGAAATGAGCATACCGTGCAGGCGATCCATCTCCTAATGTAGATCTGAGCAAACGGCTCTGAAGTGTAGGAAGTCATCACCAAAATGAAAAGCACGACTTGGTTGGTCTGTCCAATATGAACGAAACAGCTTCATACTTCCTCAAAGTCTGTGGTAAGCCTACCACAAAGTCCATAGTAATGCGCTCCTACTTCCGCTCTGGCTACACCAACTTTGAGTTAAGCCATCCGACTTCTGATGTTCATACCTCACCTTCTAGCAATTCAAGCACTGAGAGACATGCCCAACAATGTCCTTCTTCATATTTCGCCACCAATAATGCTGCTTCAAGTCAGGTTTCATCTTTGTGACACCTGAGTGAATAGAATATTGTGAGCTGTGAGCCTCATCAAAGACCAACTCTCTCAAACCATCAATATTCGGAACACAAATCCAACCCTAAAGCTGCAAAAAACCATCATCCCCAATCGCAACCTTCTAAGCAACCTCCCAGCTGCACCGTGTCTTTCAACACCATCAAGTAAGGATCATCTGCACCACAATAAAGACAATTGTGCCACAACACAGGCAAGAACGGTACTAGGATCCAGAATATCCAACCTCATGAATCTGTTGGCCAAGGCATGAACATTCATAGCCAATGGCCTCTCCATTTTAGGTATAAATGCCAAACTGCCCATGCTCTGCGCCTTCCTACTCAAGGCATCGACCACCATGTTTTCTTTACCCGAATGATACAATATAGTGATATCATAGTTTTTCAATAGCTCCAACCATCTCCGCTGCTCAAATTTAGATCCTTCTACTTGAATAGATGCTGGAGACTCCGATGACACACCGTGTAAATAGTGCCTCCCAAATCTTGAGCGCGCGTGCATAATATCTGCCAACTCCAAATCATACACATGATAGTTCTTGAACTTCAACTGAAGAGATGCATATCCAATCATCTCACTGTCCTTAACCAATACAGTGCCAAGTCCAATATGCAAAGCATCACAATACGCAATATAAGGCCCCCAACCTGTGGGCAACACCAACACTGGGGCTGTAGTTAAAGTAGTATTGAGCTTCTGGAAGCTCTCCTCATTCATCATTGAGCTTCTAAAAGCTCTCCTCATACTCATCAGACCATCTGAAAAGAGTGCCCTTCTAAGTCAACCTGGTCAACGGGGCTGCGATAAATGAGAACTCCTCCACAAAATAGTGAAAATAGCCTGCCAAACCCAAGAAGCTCCGAATGTCTATAGTTGAAGTAGGTCTAGGCCAATTTTGAACTGCTTCAATCTTCTTAGGATCTACCTTAATACCATCACAAGACACAACATGACTCAAGAAGGACACAGAGTCCAACCAGAACTCACACTTCGCAAACTTGGCATAAAGTGAACGATCCTTTAAAGTCTGAAGTACAATCCGCAAGTGCTGCTCATGCTCCTCTCTACTACGAGAGTAAACCAGAATATCATCAATATAAACAATCACAAAAGAATCCAAATAAGGCTTGAACACTTGGTTCATCAAATTCATGAAGGCTGCTGGAGCATTAGTCAAACTAAATAACATCACCAAGAACTCATAATGACCATAGAGGATCCTAAAAGTTTTTTTATGGACATCTGATGCCCTAATCTTTACCTGATGATAGCCGAATCTCAAGTAAATCTGGAAAACACCTTGGCACCTTGATGTTGATCAAATAAGTCATCAATCCTAGGCAATAGATACTTGTTCTTGATAGTAACCTTATTCAACTGCCGATAGTCAATACAAATCCTCATCGATCTGTATTTCTTGTTTACCAACAACACTGCTGCACCCCAAGTTAAAACACTCGGCCTACTGAATCCTTTATCAACAAAATCCTGCAACTGATCCTTCAATTCCTTTAACTCGGTTGGAGTCATACAATACGGTAAAGTGGAGAGGTATATTGGATTATATTCCTAGCAGGGTTATGTCCATTCTTAAGGCACATCGAATGATTGAGAACAGGTGTGAAGCATATCTAGCCTTTGTGAAGGATGTCAGTGTCGATACTCCTACTGTTGAATCAGTTTCGATAGTGAGGGATTTCTTGTATGTGTTCCCAGCAGACTTACCAGGCATGCCGCCCGATAGGGATATCGATTTAGGTATTGACTTGATGCCGGGAACTCAGTCCATTTCTATTCCACCATATCGTATGGCACTAGTGGAGTTGAATGAATTAAAAGAACAACTTCAGGAGTTGCATGATAAGGGTTTCATCTGACTAAGTGTCTTGCCTTGGGGTACTCCGGTTCTGTTTGTGAAGAAGAAAGTTGACTCTATGAGGATGTATATTGATTATAGGTAGCTGAACAAAGTTACAGTCAAGAACAAGTACCCCACTATCGCGCACTGATGACTAATTTGATCAGCTTCAGGGTGTTAGAGTGTTCTGGAAGATTTATTTTGTTACACCCTGTGCGTCCCAAGGTGACGTATAATAAATATGAGACTTGTTAATCATGATTTAAATGAGTTTAAAGTCATAATATGACTATATATGATTTTTGGATAGAAAATATAAAGTTTGAGAAAAACTAGATTTTAGTTGCGGAAAAACTGATTAAGGATTTGCCTTGTAACGAAGATTTTTGAGCAATACATTTCGTGTGTTATATGAGGTCTTCTTGGGACATATTATATACCAAATTGAAGGTCTTGGAATTTAGTTTCCAACTCTCATACCCATTCGTTCATACGACATCTGGATAAAAAGATATAAGCGTCGGAAGAAGGACCAGCGATAGGGTGCCAAGCTACACCTCTTTGACTTCTCCAAAGTTGATATATATAGGTTTTTAATTGTCATTCTCTTCATTTTTCAGTAGAACACAACCAGAGAACACCCACAAACATATCCTTAAGCTCTCTTCTATGGTTTCAAAGAAGATTAATATCTCGGGTACGAAATCAAGAAGCGATAACATTAGAACGGTCCCTACGACGTAAGTATCACTATATCACCTCTCTTTTTCTTTGTAGTTTCAGTTTTGGAAGGTAATTCATGTTTAAGAAAATTTATACTTTCTGTAATCAAGCTTTTAAATATCAAGGAAGGTTGATAAATTCATTTCCTAATATTTAGAACTCATGGAACGGTGATCAGAAGTCGTGAGTTTGATTTATTTCACTTTTAGTGGACTATTTTGTAGTCCACTCGTGTTGCCCTGTTGTGCTGCTAATTTATGGAGTTTATAAGGATGAAGGGCATGGAGAAATGCCACATGTGGTAGGGTAGTAGGGTGGTCGCTCGTTGTTGCAATTTCAGGCGAATTGGTAACTTGTTGGTTGGGTGTGTTATGGTATATTTGGGGGTTTTGTTGTATTGAAGGTCCCAATTTGTAGTTGGGTTGTGTTTGAGTTGCTGATTATATTGTGTTTGTATCTCGCCTATAGTAGGCTTGAGGGAGCAGTAAAATCAGGGGAAATGCTGCCCATTTAATTTTAGAATCGAGTTATCATTTGAGATACGTGATATACTACTGCCATTTGAGTTGTACATGTATTTCTTTATTATAGGGTTGGCATGCTAGTTGTCATAGGCTTGTTGTTGAGTTGCATTGACGACTTGAGATATGTTACGGCTATCCCTTATTTCCCTTTGGCATGATCCATATGATATAACGAAATGAGCAAGCACACAACTTTCACAAATGATTCTATTATTAGAGGTACTAGTGTTGCCTATGTTTTTGATTCCCCATATGTCCTACTATCATATCATCTGTTCATGGGTCTCGTGACATTCCGAGAGATCTTATTGACTAACTTCATTATGCATTTCATTAAATTTATACATATATATAGATCCATGACCAGATGGCATTATATACGCGTATAATATATGTATATGGGGTATGGGGAAAGGTTATGGTGTTATATACGCACACCACCTAATCAGCTGGCATACATTGATGATTTCGCCCACTGAGGCCGAGATGGTATGATGGATTGCCCTCAGAGGCTTGATGAAGTTATGTACGCATATACCTATGCATGATATGACATTTATATGCATATGCATGACATTATAAATGTTTCATGATTCACAGAGCTATTCAGACTTACAGGTTGAGTCCTTTACTCCACGTTTCTTCTATGTCCTTTATATAGAAATTTTTATGCCTTACATACTTGGTACATTTTTCGTACTAACGCCCCTATTTCCTGGGGGCTTGCGTTTCATGCCCACAGGTGCTGGTAGAGAGGCTGCCCCCCTTCTTAGGATCCTTACTCAGCGAGAGTTAGTGTGCTTCATTTGATCCGGAACTGCTATTGTGTTTTGGTACGATATTTTTGTATACATATATGGGTATGACGGGGCCTGGTCCCGTCATTTATACAGTTGTACACTCTATTAGAGGTCTATAGACAGTTATGTATAGTTGGATAGTATGTGGCCTTGTCAGCTCGCCATATCGTATTTCGTATATATTCTTTTGGGCATGTTTTCCTGCGTATGTTATTCAAATAAATCGATAGTTTATTGCCAGACGTTATGCATGACTTACACTTATTTCATGTTTATGTCTTAGACGTATACTTAGGGATGTTCGACAGGTAGAACTCGTTCACTCATCACGGCTGATCGGTTTGGGAAGTAATAATAAAAGTGGTATCAGAGCAGTTCCATTCTAGGGTTGTCTACAGACTATGTCTAGTAGTGTCTTGTTTATGAGTGTGTTGTGCACCACACTTATAAATAGAAGGTTGCAGGACATATAGGATGTTATCCTCCCTTCGTATCTTCGATCGTGCGATATAAGGATTCATTTTCCTACTGATATGTTATATTTTGAGTGATGCCCAAGAAGGCTACAGCCGCCCAGAAGGGTAAGTCCGTGGCTGACGAGACTATGAGTCGAGCGCCAAGAGTTACCAGGGGAGAGTCGCATAGTGAGACTCCATCTCAGACTTCACATACCCTGCCTTATCCTGAGCAAATTCGAGGGGCACCAGCTTCAGCTCCTACTCTAGTACCCCCAGCTCCTCAACTAGATGCACTGGGTCAGGAAATGAGAGATGTTATTCAGCTATTGACTCGATTAGTGTCCGCACAAGCTCGGCGCCAGGAGGTAGGTATTGGTCATGTAGATAAGGTCATCAGTGCGAGGGTTCATGATTTCATTAATTTGGACCCTCCGATATTCATTGGAGTAGATCCAAACAAGGACCCTTAGGTATTTATCGATAGGATGAAGAGGACTTTGAGGGTAATGAAGGCCACTGCGACTGAGTCAGTTGAGCTAGCTTCCTATCGACTTTGGGATGTTGCAGTTAATTGGTACGAGTCTTGGGAGTTGTCCAAAGGTGAGGATGCCCAGAGTTTACATATGCTTTTCTTCGTCATTATTTTCCACCAGAGTTTAGACAGGTCAGAGTTGATAGGTTCTTGACCCTTCGGTGGGGTAATATGAGTGTTCGGGAGTATAGCCTTCAGTTTGATCTTTGGCTAGGTATGCTCCGATTATTGTAGCTAAGATGGAGGATCGGGTTCACCGGTTCGTGATAGGGTTGGAGGCGCACCTGCTAAATGACTATATGTCGGTCTCACTTCAGCCAGGCATTGATATTTCTCGTATTCAGGCATACACTCAGGGTGTAGAGGAGCGTAAGCAGAAGTAGCGGGCCGATCATGAGCATGATAGGGGCCAGAGTAAGAGATAAAGATCTTCAGGTCATTCTGGTGAGTTTTGAGGTGGTCATAGACAGCAATACTCGAGGTATCCAGCCCAGCCATCGGCTAGTGCACCCCCTCAGTTGGCCAGTAGGAGATTTGATCGTTCCACATATTTAGGGCCCAGTCAGAGTTCTAAGGCCTCTAGTTCTCATTATTGGGGTGAGTCAAGTCAGGTGAGGCCACCCTTGCCATGATGTGCTCAGTGTGATAAGCAGCATGCCGGGGCAGTTCTTTGTAGGGTTGGGTGTTTGTCATACTTGTGGTTATCCAGGCCACGTTATGAGAGATTGTCCGACGAGAGGTGGTGTAGGTATAGTTTAGCCAGCTGGATTTGTATTTAGTTCGTCATCATCTACGCCCCCTAGGAAAGTTCACAGACACCAGTAGTTCGTGGTAGAGGAAGAAGTGGATCATCTAGCCCAAGCAGTCCTCAGAACCGCATTTATTCATTAGCAGATCGACAGGATCAGGAGTCGTCACCTAATGTTGTTACAGGTATATTATTAGTCTCCTCATATGATGCATATGCATTGATTGATCCAGGTTCCACCTTATCATATGTCACTCCATTGGTTGCTAGCGAGTTTGGGATAGAATCTTAGTTGATTAAACCTTTTGAGGTGTCTACACCTGTTGGGAATCCGGTGATAGCTAGACGGGTATATATAGATTGTATAGTAGTAGTTCATAGTCGTTCTACAGTAACAGACCTGATTGAGTTAGATATGGTAGCATTTGATGTTATAATGGGTATGGATTGGTTGGCTTCTTGTTATACTAACGTTGATTGTAGATCAAAGATGGTTCGGTTCCAGTTTCCAGGGGAGCCAGTTCTGGAGTGGAAAGGTAATACTGCATTACCGAGAGGTAGGTTTATTTCCTATCTCAAGGCATGGAAGATGATCAGAAAGGGGTATATTTATCATTTAGTTCGGGTACAAGATGTGAAAGCAGAGTCACTGACCCTTCAGTCTATCCCGGTGGTTAATGAGTTTCCTGATGTTTTTCCTAATGAGTTTCCAGGCCTTCCGCCAGAGCGGGAGATTGAGGTTGCTATTGCCATATTACCAGATACTCAGCTGACGTCTATTCCTCTTTATAGAATGGCACCTACAGAGCTCAGAGAATTGAAAGAAAAACTGAGGGATCTTCTTGAAAACGGCTTTATCAGACCCAGTACATCACCGTGGGGAGCACCTGTGTTATTTGTGAGAAAGAAAGATGGTTCCTTGCGGATGTGTATTGATTAAAGGCAGTTGAATAAGGCGATGATCAAGAATAAGTACCCGCTTCCGAGGATTGATGATTTATTTGATCAGTTGCAGGGTTTCTCGAAGATAGAGTTGAGGTCGAGGTACAATCAGGTAAGGGTTAGAGAGAAAGATATTCCGAAGACAGCATTTAGGACTAGATACTGGCACTTTGAGTTTCGTGTTTTATCGTTCGGTTTGACCAATGCCCCATCAGTATTCATGGACTTAATGAACGTGTGTTCAGGCCCTTTCTAGATCTATTCGTGATTGTATTTATAGATGATATTTTGGTTTTTTCATTTAGAGGCTGAGCATGCAGATCATTTGCATACTGGGCTTAGAGTTCTACAAGAAAAGAAGTTGTACGAAAAATTCTCTAAATGTGAATTTTGGTTGAATTTATAGCTTTCCTTGGACATATCATTTTAGGTGAGGGTATCCGGGTTGATACACAGAAGATTGAGGCAGTGAAGACTTGGCCTAGACCCACGACACCGACGGAGGTTCGTAGCTTCCTTGGTTTGGCAGGTTATTACAGGAGATTTGTAGAGGGCTTTTCTTCTCTTTCAGCACCATTGCCCCATCAGTATTCATGGACTTAATGAACATGTGTTCAGGCCCTTTCTAGATTTATTCGTGATTGTATTTATAGATGATATTTTGGTTTTTTCATTTAAAGGCTGAGCATGCAGATCATTTGCATACTGTGCTTAGAGTTCTACAAGAAAAGAAGTTGTACGAAAAATTCTCTAAATGTGAATTTTGGTTGAATTTATAGCTTTCCTTGGACATATCATTTTAGGTGAGGGTATCCGGGTTGATACACAGAAGATTGAGGCAGTGAAGACTTGGCCTAGACCCACGACACCGACGGAGGTTCGTAGCTTCCTTGGTTTGGCAGGTTATTACAGGAGATTTGTAGAGGGCTTTTCTTCTCTTTCAGCACCATTGACAAATTTGACTCAGAAGGCAACTAAGTTTCAGTGGATTGATGCTTGTGAGCGAAGTTTCCAGGCATTAAAGGACAGATTGACTTCAGCACCGGTTCTGACACTCCTAGAGAGGACTGATGGTTATGCTATCTATTGTGATGCTTTGAGCGTTGGATTGGGTTGTCTACTGATGCAGAATGGTAAGGTTGTAGCTTGTGCTTCTAGAAAACTAAGAAATCACGAGAAGAATTACCCGCACGATTTAGAGTTAGTCGCGGTGATTCATGCACTAATGACGTGGAGGCACTATTTGTATGACATTCATGTTGATATCTATAGGGATCATAAGAGCCTTCAGTATGTCTTCAAGCAAAAAGAATTGAATTTACGTTAGAGGCGATGGTTGGAGCTACTAAAGGACTATGATGTTGATATTTTATACCATCCAGGGAAGGCGAATGTAGTAGCCGACGTCCTCAACCGTAGATATATAGTTAGCCTATCATATTTATAGCCAAAGAAGAGTGAGACAGCCCATGACGTTCATCAGCTAGCTAGTCTTGGAGTTCGATTACTAGATTCAGGTGATACTGGAGTTACTATTCAGGACACAGCAACATCCTCTTTAGTAATTGAAGTGAAGGAACGCCAGTATGAGGATCTTGTGTTGGCTCATTACAAAGATACAGCCCCTCAAAAGGAGAAGACGCAATTTGAGATTACAGAAGCTGGAGTCCTCAGATATCGAGGTGATTATGTGTTTCTAATGTGGAAGGGCTGCGCCAGCAGGTTATGGGAGAAACTCACTATTCTCATTATTCTATTCATCCAAGAGCGACAAAGATATATCATGATATCAGGAAAATATACTAGTGGGATGAAATGAAGAAGGATATAGCAGAGTTTGTTGCCCAGTGCCCTAATTGTCAGCAGGTTAAGATTGAGCATCAGAACCCTGGTGGATTATTGCAGGCTATAGAGATTCCGACTTGGAGATGGGAAGTAATTAATATGGATTTCATTATAAGCTTACCTCGTACCAAGTGTAAGTTCGATTCTATATAGGTTATTGTTGATAGAGTTACAAAATCAGCCTATTTTCTGCCTGTCAGGACTACGTATTCAGTAGAGGATTATGCAAGGCTTTACATTAAGGAGATAGTACGACTTCATGGTGTTCCTATATCTATTATCTTAGATAGATGTGCTCAGTTTATAGCTAATTTCTGGAGGTCTTTCCAAAAAGGAATGGGGACTCAGGTAAGCCTTAGTACAACATTTCATCCCTAGACAGACGGTTAGGCTGAGCGTACTATTTAAATACTGAAGGATATACGGGCTTGTGTGATAGACTTCAGAGGTAGCTGGGATGATCATCATCCGCTTATTGAGTTCGCATATAATTATAGCTATCATTCCATCATCCAAATGGCTCCATACAAAGCTCTCTATGGACAGAAGTGTAGGTAACCTATTGGATAGTTCAAGGTTGGGGAAACTAAGTTAGTAGGACCAGAGTTGGTAGAATAGGCAGTTGAGAAGATTAAGCTTATACGTGAAAGACTATTAGCAGCTCAGAGTCGTTAGAACTCCTATGCAGATAATTGACAACACGACTTGGTGTTTTAGGTAGATGACTAGGATTTCCTAAAGGTATCACCGATTAAAGGTGTTATGAGATTTGGTAAGATAGGAAATCTTAGCCCTCGGTACATTGGACATTATTAGATTATACGCAAAGTAAGCCAAGTAGCATATGAGTTAGACTTGCCTTCAAACTTGGAGTCTGTACATCCAGTCTTTCATGTGTCTATGCTCCGTAAGTGTATTGGAGATCCTTCTAGAGTCGTTCCAGTTGATGATGTTCGGGTCACAGAGCAGCTATCATATGAGGAAGCTCCCATTGCTATACTAGATAGACAAGTTTGGAGATTGAGAACTAAGGAAGTAGCTTCGAGTAAAGTACTTTGGAGAAATAAGAATGTGGAGGATATGACTTGGGAAGCTAAAAAAGACATGAAGACCAGGTATCCTCACTTGTTTCCGCTTCTGGAGGAGGATTAGATTGAGACATCACAGCCTTTAGGTACGTATATGCTAATGGATTCTTATGTTAGTTACTGTCATTGGTCGTATGAGGCCATTGGTGTTATTGATGACTGTGGCCCTGTGTGGCTTTGTATTGTTTGGTTTTCTACGTGACAAGTTGGTAGTAGTACTGTTATAGAGGAGACTCTGCCAAAATATTTGTATAGATCTTTGGGAGTTTAACATTCGAGGACAAATATTTCTAAGGGGGGAAGATTGTTACACCTTGTACGTCCCGAGGTGACGTATAATAAATATTAGACTTGCTAATCATGATTTAAATGAGTTTAAAGTCATAATATGACTATATATGATGTTTGGATATAAAATATAACGTTTGGGAAAAGCCGAATTTAAGTTGCGGAAAAACTAAGGATTTGCCTTGTAACGAAGATTTTTGAGCAATACATTTCGTATATTATATGAGGTCTTCTTGGGACATATTATGTACCACATTGGAGGTCTTGAAATTTAGTTTCCAATGCTCTTAACTATTCATTCATACGACATCCGGATAAAAAGATATAAGCGTCGGAAGAAGGGCCAATGATAGGGTGCCAAGCTAGAACCTCCTTGACTTTTCAAAAGTTGATATACATACATACATACATATATATATATATATATATATATTATATATATATATATATATATATATAGGTTTTTAATCGCATGTCTCTTTATTTTTCAATAGAAAACGACCATAGAACACCCATAAACATATCCTTAAGCTCTCTTATAGGGTTTCAAAAAAGATTAACATCCCGGGTACGATATCCAGAAGCGATAACTTTAGAACGGTCCCTACAACGTAAGTATTGCTATATCGCCTCTCTTTTTCTTTGTAGTTTGAATTTTGGAAGGTACTTCATAGTTACGAAAATGTCTACTTTCTGTAATTAAGCTTTTAAATATCAAGGAAGGTTGATAAATTCATTTCCTAATAGTTAGAACTCACAGGACGGTGATCAGAAGCAGTGAGTTTGATTTATTTCACTTTTAGTGGACTGTTTTGTAGTCCACTCGTGTTGGCCTGTTGTGCTGCTAATCTATGGAGTTTGGAAGGATTAAGGCGTGGAGAAACACCACATGTGATAGGGTAGTAGACTAGTCGCTTGTCGTTGCAATTTCAGGCTAATTGATAACTTGTTGGTTGGGTGTGTTATGGTATATTTGTGGTTTTTGTTATATTGAAGGTCCCAAATTGTAGTTGGGTTGTATTTGAGTTGCGGATTGTATTGTGTTTGTATCTAACCTATAGTAGGTTTGAGAGGGTAGTAAAATCAGGGGAAATGCTGCCCGTTTTATTTTAGAATCGAGTTATCGTTTGAGATACGTGATATACTAGCGCCATCTAAGTTGTACATGTATTTCTTTGTTATAGGGTTGGCACATTAGTTGTCATAGCCTTGTTGTTGAATTGCATTGACGACTTTAGACAGGCTGACGGTCCCCCTTCTTAGGATCCATGCTCAGTGAGATTTGGTGTGCTCCATTTGATCTGGAGCTGCTATTGTGTTTTGGTACGATAATTTTTGTATACATATATGGGTATGACGGGGCCCGATCCCATCCTTTATACAATTGTACACTCTATTAAAGGTCTTTAGACAATCATGTATAGTTGGATAGTATGTGGCCTTGTCGGCTCGCCCAACCGTATTCCGTCTATATATGTATATATGTCTTTTGGGCATGTTTTCCCATTTATGTTATTCACATGAATCGGTAGTTTACTGCCAGAAGTTATGCATGACCTACACTTATTTAATGTTTATGTCTTAGACGCATACTCAGGGGTGTTCGACAGGTAGAACTTGGGCACTCGTCACGGCCCATCGGTTTAGGTTGTGACCGATTTGAGGTCGGGATATCATCAGCTAAATATTTGGGATTCAAACATTCCGAAGATTGCTTTCAGGACTAGCTATGGTCACTATGAGTTCTGGTGATGTCATATGGGCTGACCAATGCACTATATGAACAGTGTGTTTCAACCATATCTAGATTCTTTCCTCATCGTGTTCATTGGCGACATCTTTGCGTATTCTCGTAGCTGGGAGGATCATGAGCTGCACTTGAGGATTGTGCTTCAAACCTTGAGGGAGAAGAATCTATATGCTAAATTCTCCAAGTGTGAGTTTTGGCTTGATTCGGTGGCGTTATTGGGTCATGTGGTGTCTAGTGAGGGGATTAGTGTGGATCCAAAGAAGGTGGAGGCAGTTCAAAGTTGGACCAGATCGTCTTCTACTACAGAGATCCGGAGTTTTCTAAGCTTGGCTAGTTATTATTGCCATTTCATGGAGGGTTTCTCATCTATCACAACTCCTTTGACCATATTGACTCCGAAGGGTGCCCCATTTAGGTGGTCGGATGAGTGTGAGGAGAGCTTTTAGAAGCTCAAGACTACCTTGAACACAACTCGAGTTCTATTTTTGCCTTCAACATTGAGTTCTTATGTAGTGTATTGTGATGCTTTGCGGATTGGTTTTGGGTGTGTCTCAATGCAAGAGGGTAGGGTGATTACATATGCTTCACGCCAATTGAAGCCCATGAGAAGAACTACCCCATTTATGATTTAGAGTTGGCTACCATTTTTCACACAATGAAGATTTGGAGGCACTCTCTCTACGGTGTGTCTTGTGAATTATCCATAGATCATCGGATTCTATAACACTTTTTTAAGCAAAAGGATCTAAACTTGGCAGCGGAGGGGGTTCGAGCTATTAAAAGACTATGATATCACCATTTTGTATCATCCCGGAAAGGCCAATGTGGTGACCGATGCCTTGAGTAGAAAGGCTGAGAGTATGGATAGCCTTGCATATATTCTAGTTGGAGAGAGACCATTCGCATTGGATGTTTAGGCTTTGACTAATCGATTCGTGAAATTATTTATTTCGGAGCCTAGCCGGGTTCTTGCTAGCGTGGTTTCTTGGTCTTCTTTGTTTGAGCACATCAGAGCGCGCCAGTATGATGATCCCCATTTGCTTTTCATTAAGGACAAAGTGCAACACGATGATGTCAAGGAGGTTTCTTTTGGAGATGAAGGGGTGTTGCAGATGGAGGGCTGAATTTGTGTGCCTATTGTGGATGGTTTGCCTGAGTTGATTCTTGAAGAGGCTCATAGTTTGTGGTATTCCATCCATTTGGGTGCCATGAATATGTACCTAGATTTGAGGCAACACTATTGGTGGAGGAGAATGAAGAAAGATATAGTGGAGTATGTGGCTCGGTGTTTGAACTGTCAGCAGGTGAAGTACGAGCATCAGAGGCTGGACAGTTTCTTCAAAGACTTGAGATTCCCAGGTGGAAGTGATAGTATATTGCCATGGATTTCGTTGTCGAGCTCCCACAGGCTTTGAAGAAATTTGACGTAGTATGGGTTATTATGGACAGACTGACCAAGTGTGCACACTTCATTTTTGATTGTGACTGCCTACTCTTCAAAGTAGCTGCCGCACATCTATATCTGTGAGATTGTTTTCCTTCATGGTGTGCCAGTGTCCATTATCTCCGATCGAGGCATGCAGTTCACATTGCATTTCTGAAGAGTGGTGCAATGTGAGTTTGGCACACAGGTCGAGCTGAGCATGCCAGTTCACCCCAAGACGGATGGGAAGTCGCAACGCACCATTCAGATCTTGAAAGATACATTGCGTGCCTGCGTTATGGATTTCGGGGGTTCATGGGATCAGTTTCTACCGCTTGCAGACTTTGCTTACAACAACAATTAACAATCGAGTATTCAAATGGGTCCTTATGAGGCCTTATATGGGAGGCGGTGTCGTTCTCCAGTTGGTTGGTTTGAGTGGGAGAGGCTAGGTTGTTTTGGTTCGGGATGCCTTGGAAAAGTCAAGTTGATTCTGGATCAGCTTCATATAGCACAGTCTAGGCAGAAGAGTTATACTGATGGGAGGGCTTGTGATGTAGCATTTATGGTAGAAAAGAAAGTTTGGCTCAAAGTTTAACCAATGAAGAGTGTGATGAGATTCGGAAAGAAGGGCAAGTTGCGCCCTAGGTATATTGGTCCTTTTGAGATCCTTGAGAGAGTTGGTGAGGTGGCCTACAAACATACATTTTCCCCTAGCATATCGGCAGTTTACCCGGTGTTCCATGTTTTCATGCTCCAAAAATATTATGGTGATCCAATACATGTATTAGATTTTAGTTTAGTCCAGCTGGACAAGAATTTGACTTATGTTGAGGAGTCGATGGCCATCTTGGACAGGAAGGTCCGAAAGTTGAGATTAACGAACATTGCTTCAGTGAAGGTTCAATTGAGGGGTAAACCGATCAAGGAGGGTACCTAGAAGACCGAGCACGACATATAGAGTTGTTATCCTCAAATTTTTGTCACTTCAGGTATGTCTCTATGCATGTTCGAGGACGAATAATTGTTTTAAGAGGGGGAGAATGTAATGACTCGAGCGGTTGTTTTATGTATTTGAACCTCGTTTCCCTTTTGATTCTTCATAACATGTGTATTTTTTGTTTCTGACTTGCGGGGTTGGTTAATTTCGTTCCAGGAAGGTTTTTGGGTTGATTCGGACCTTTTGGTTCTTGGTTTAGAAGCCTAAGTTGGAATTGTTAACTGAAGTTTGACTTTTGTTAAAACAACCCCTGAATGGTATTTTGATGTCACCGGTAGGTTTATATCATGATTTTGGACTGGGGCATATGTCCGAAATTGAATTCGGAAGTCCCTAGGTTGATTTGACTTATTTGGCTGAAAAGTTGACAATTTGAGATTTAGAAGTTTTTTCAAGTTTGACCATTGGTTGACTTTATGGCTATCAGATTCGGAATTTGGTTTTGGGACTTAGAATATGTATGTTTTTTTATTTGAAGCTTGTCTGCAAAATTTGGTATCACGGAGTTGGTTTGATAGGATTCGGAGGCTTGGTTGCAATTCTAGAGGTTCTTGAGTTTTCTTTTGATATTCATGTGTTTTGATGTCCGATTTGTAGTTCTAGATATTATTTTGGTATTTTGATCAAGCGAACGAGTTCGTACTATATTTTTAAACTTGTATGGGTGTTTGGTTTGGATCCCCGAGGGCTCAGGTGAGTTTCTGATATGTTTCAGATGGTTTGGGCTCAATTCCAGGTTGTTGGTGTGCTGGTGTCTCAGGTGTCGCAATTGCGAGCACCAGCATCGCAATTGCAATAATAGCATAGGGGCTTCAGGTATCGCATTTGTGATGCCTTGATCGCATTTTCGAAGAGTAGACTAGACTGGGTATGTTTGCATTTGCGACATTTTTAACGCATTTGCGATGGGAGGAGGCTTCACAATTGTGAAACCAGTGTCTCATTTGCGACTTCCACTTTAGGCTGTTGAGCACTGCAATTGCTAGTCTTTCTTCGTGATTACGACAGCTGCAATTGAACAAAAGGGTTGGGAAGATGGGATTTGATTTTATTTCTCTCATTTTAAAACCTTAGATTCGGTAGGAGGTAATTTGGGGAGGGAATTTTCACATACAATCACTGGGTAAGTGATTTTGATCGATTTTCAACTATATTACATGATTATATATGATATTTAATATCAAATTATGAGAATCAAAGAACAATTATGGGTATTTTTGTTATATGTTTTGAAAAATAAAAATTTAGGATTTGACAGTCGAATTGGACTCAGATTTGAAAACAAAATACATATAATTATTGGATTATGGGTAGTAAAGATCTACTCTTGGACTCGGTTTCGACCGGGGCGGGCCCGGGGTTGACTTTGTTGACTTTTGGGGAATTGTGTAAAGATCTTCTTTATTAATCGAAATTGATTTCTCTTACATTGTTTGATGATAATAAGTCATTTGTTGTTAGATTTGAGCCGTGCGGAGGCGAATTTTAAGGGAAAAGCTATTTTTGAGTGTTGATTTGGCTTAGTTGAGGTAAGTATCTTGCCTAACTTTGTGTGAGAAAAGTTACCCCTTAGGATTTGGGTTGATTGTATTATTAGATTTATGTGGAAGACGTGTACACGAGGTGATGAGGGTGTACGCGGGCTTATATATGGTCTTTAACCGGTTTAGACTCTTAGGTTAACTATAAGCACTTAATTGAAGTTATTATTATTTGTTATATCTTTGGTTGTCAATTTTATTCTTTCATGCCCTAATTGAAGCTGTCATTACATGTTCTAGTTTCGATCGTCAAGTTACTCTTATATGTATTCACTTGTAGTTGCTGTTACATGCCATTCATTCCATTGTTGAGATATTCTCATTCATTTAGACTTAGTCATTATTTCATGCTATCTCTTTCATTGTTAAGCTTAAGTCATGTACTTGGATTGGAAGTTGCCATTTCATGGGAATAACTTCATTGTTGAGTTCTTGAAGTTGTAGTAGTGAAAGCTATTAACACATTATGGTTGAAGTTGTTGATTGTTGAGATATCTTTTCTTGTTGAGTTGTTTCTCATCCATTTGTTGTTATTGAGATTCTTGTGCACATTGTGGTTGAGCCATGGGCTATGTGTTGTGGTAAAATTGGTATTGTTGGTTTTGAAAATGTTGTGGCATATGGGCACGTGTAGTGCGAGTTGATTATTGTGTTGTGATATTGATGCGTGTGCAGTGGTATAAGGACAGAGGTTGATGTACATTCGGCGAGATAAGGTGGAATTTATGCGCGTGTTGCTAGTAAGAGAATTACTTGAAGCCACGCTGCGAGATAAGGAGACTAAAGCGCGTGTAGCTATTTCGGATAAAATATTTTTAAAAATTTAAATACAAGGCTCATGCAACGATATAAGAAAGATTGTGATTATAAATTATGAAAATGTGGATATGAGGTGTGGTGCCTTGGTTGTGATTCTTGTTGTACCTTATATGTTGAAAAGGCTTGTTGATTGAATGGTTACTGTTATTCCTTCATTTGTTTTACTTGTATTTGACCGTATTTGATTTTTTGTTGTTCTTATCATATACTCATTCTTGTTGTCTTTATTGCTTTAATATCCATTGTTAGCCTTGCATCAATTTAGAGCTGTCAAAACGGGCCGGCCCAGCCCAAGCCTCGTGGGCTTTTAAATTTGCCGGGCTAGGACGGACTAGCCCGTCATATGAATGGGCCTTAAAATGGCTAGCCTAACCCCAGCCCTAAGAGGGTCGCGGGCTAGGACAGGCAGGCCCTTCAACAGTTTTTAGAAAAAAGAATCTTTTAGATCCTTAAATATTTTGTCGTGACATAGTTAATTAATAATATAAACAACTTTTGTTTGAGAGTACAAAAGCTTGATATTTGATGAGCAATCTCGTAATTGAAATGCAAATTCTCTATATCTCTAGCTCTTCTATTTTAAAGTTACATGAATATTTTCTTAATACATTTCTTTCATTTTCCTCAGATTCGGAGATTGCTTCAATAAGTTTATATGCTGAGGTTTTTTAATTTAGGATTAACATCATTTGCTGATTTCATCATTATAGGCCATAAAATTTTTAAAACTTCTGAAATTTGCTAGTGGTCAATTTTTTTTCTGTGTGTATTTAAAATTGATCTTTTTCCGATATTGAAGAGCAGTTTAAATATTAATAATATACTAAAGTAATCCAAACTGATCATTGGCCGCTTAAAGTAATATTTTCTTTTGAAAAAGTATTATTATTGACCACCTAAAACATTTTGAGTTCGTTACTAATCAAGCAAAAGAAAATTAATTTTATCATATTATATGTAAATAATCTAAATTCTAGTTGAAATGGAAGGGTAAATGAGAAATCTAGGTTTTTTTAGTTTTTACTTTTTTAAAAATATTTAATAGTTAATTAATTTAAATTTAATTAATCTTTGACCCACTGGTCGGCCCAGGCCTAGCCTCGGTCAAGCCTCAAGGGCCAATGGGCTGACTTGGGCCTGGCTTATAAGCCTCAGTTTTAAATGGCCTCAAAAAATTCTAGCCCAACCCTGCCCAAGTACTAGACTGGGTTGGGCTGGCCTCACGGGCCAAGCACATTTTGACGGCTGGTACTGTTTTATTGTCATTTATTTCTTTACTTTTCGTTATCAGATTATATTGTATTTTGTTCAGGTTTCTTTTGTCTAGTAGGTGTCTAGACCTGGCCTCATCACTACTCTACCGAGTTTAGGCTTGATACTTATTGGGTACCGTTAGGGTATACTCATGCTACGCTTCTGCACATCTCTGTGTAGATCCAGGTACTTCCTCTTGTGCCGGACGCTAGTGAGTTGAACCAGTTATTTCGAAGACTTCAAGGTATACCTGTTGACGCTCGCAGGCCTTGAAATCATCTTCTTCTATTGCCTTACTTCTATTTATCTTCATTTCAAACAGACTTGTATTTAGAGATTATTAGTGCATTCTCTGTAGAGCTTATGACTCAGTTTTACCGGTTTTATGAGATATTTGACAGTTGTACCATTTGGATTTAATTATGATAGTTTAATAGTTTAATTTGATATCTAAATTGTTAATTCTAATAATTCTCAATGTATAGTAGGTTTATCTAGTCTTATAGATTATGTGCCATCACGACATTCTAAGGTGGGAATTTAGTTTAGGGTCATGAAAGTTAAAGATGTGTTGTATGTGCCTGACTTTAAGTTTAAATTGTTGTTTGTCTCCAAGCTCACCAAGGAACTTTGTTACTTTGTCTATTTTTATCCTAATTTTTGTGTATTTCAAGACCTTCAGAGTAGCAGAGTAAGGGGATTGATAGAGAGAAAGGAGGCTTGTATGTGGTGAAAGATGAGCACAAAGCCAGAGTTCTAAGACATATATAGCTGCAACAATCCAGAAGTCAGAAGATGATGGATGTTTTTGACATAAGAAATTAAGTCATGCTTCAATTAGTACAATGAAAATTGTAAAGTTCCTTCAGCATAAAACATAATACTTGGGTGTGAATAATGATTTTTATGTTTGTCCCTTGGCAAAGCAAAGTAGATGGTCTTTTCTAGGAGTTCATATAGAAGTGTTACTCCACTATTGCTATTACATATGCATGTTTGGGAACCATATAACATTTCTACCCATAAAAGAACACATTTCTTTTTTACTATTATGGATGATCATTCTAGATATACTTGGATCTGTTTACTGCAATTGAAAAGTGATGTTATAGTAGTACTGTAGAAATTTCTTTCTATGCTAAGGACACGGTTCGATGTATCAGTCAAAGTTGTTAGAAAAGATAATTGAGTTAATTTTTTTAATAAGCAATGCAATGATTTGCTTTCCACTTATGGTATCATACATCAGAGTAGTTGTGCTTATACTCCCTAATAGAAAGGGGTGATAGAGAAAAAACACAAGTATATCTTGGACACAACAAGAGCCTTGAAATTTCAAGCTAATATACCAACTAGATACTAAGGATATTGTATTACTACTGATGTGTACATCATCAATTGACTTCCCACTGTAACATTGAATGGAAGGACACCCATAAACTACTATTTCACAAACAACCTTTTCTTGCACACTTGAGATTATTTGGGTGTTTGTACTATGTTACCACTTTGATTCATGAGAATAAGTTCTCGGATAGAGCTAAGCCAGTAATCCATCTGGGAACTTAGGAACACAGAAGGAATAGAGGTTGATGGACCTCGCCACTAGCTAGTCTTTGTATGCGGGGCAATTGTGTTTAAGGAACACTTGTTTTCTTTTGTCAAATATTCGTATTTGAAGCCTTCAATGGTTCATGATAAGGGAAGTGTACCAGATAATCATGCACCATTACAGGAACCATGAGTCATTGCCTGAAGAACTAAACCTACCCTTGAAATGATGCTTGAAGCTGGTATTAGACCATCAATAGAACCATATCCTAATGATGACGATAGAAAAGATGGACATGTAACAGAAGAAACTTGGTCAGTGAAAGGATCGCATAATGCAGAAGAAAATGAACCAGTAGAGATGCAACAAGCAGAAGTAGCACCATAAAAATATGGGGTCCAACAGTCAAGAACCAAGGAGTTCCGAGAGAAGCACCAAAGAGCCTTTATGGTTGAAAGACTATCTTACAAAGAAGACGCACATGGAGTGATATTGTATCCACTATCAAAATTTTTTGCCATACAACAGACATTAAGAAAAATATTATAGTTTCATAGCAAAGATCTACTCACTCTCAGAACCACAGAGTTTCACAGAGGCCTCAAAGACAAGAGATGGGTTAGGTAATGTAGCTGGAAATCGAGGCACTCGAGGATAACAAAACATGAAAAATAGTAGATTTACCAAAAGGGAATAACACAATTGGATAAAAGTGGGTATATAAAATAAAACTCAATGCCAACAGAGAAGTGAAAAAATGTAAGGCTAGGCTAGTGGAAAAAAGAAATGAAGGACTTGACTACCATAAGACTTTCTCACCAATTGCCAAGATGGTAATTATGGGATTAGTCATTGCAGTAGCAACTCTAAAGGTTGGAACATGTACCAAATGAATGTGTATAACTTTTTACAAAAAGAATTATATGAAGAAGTATACATAGAACTATCTTAGGGTTTCAAAAGACGTACAGGGGAGACAAAAGTATGCAAGCTAGTGAAGTCCTTATATGGGTTGAAACAAGCCTCAAGACAATGGAATATCAAACTCACAGAAATACTAATTGAGGCAGGTTATGTTCAGAATCTATATGACAATTCATTATTTACAAAAAATGGGAGCAAATTTTTAGTTGTTCTTGTATATGTAGATGAATTTACTCATCACATGGAATAACGATTAGTTCGTACAAGAGACAAAAGATGTTCTGAATCAAAAGATTAAAGTGAAAGATCTTGGAGAGTTGAGATATTTCATGGGGATAGAAGTAATGAGATCCAGCGAAGGAATTCTACTTGACCAAAGAAAGTATACACTTCAATTAATATCTAATTTAGGATTGGGAGAAACGAAGCCAGCAACTACTCCTATAGACAATGAGAAGTTTACTTTTATAGAATTTGATGAGCATGTTGGACTGATATGAGATGAGGTGTTGAAAGATGTATCATCATATCAGAGGTTGATTGGCAGACTGATATACCTCATAGTTATACGGCCTGATGTTATTTTAGCTGTGCAAATATTGAGTCAATTCATGTAATCACCAAAACAATCTCACTGGGAAGTAGGAGTAAGAGTGGTAAACTACATCAAGCAAAGCTCAGGAATGGGAATCTTGATGAGTAGCAAGAGTACATACAACCTGACTTGTTTAGGTGATGCATACTAGACATCTTGTCCTAACACTAGAAGATCAATGACTGGGTTTTTGTGAAGGTTAGGGAATCACTAGTCCCATGAAAGTCAAAGAAGTAGTAGCCAGTCTCAAGAAGTTCAGGAGAAGTAGAATATAGGAGTTTGGCAGCTGCAATCGCAGAGATAATATATCTATTAAGACTGTTTATAGAGCTTAATATCTCTATTACAGAGCTAGTGGATGGGTTTTGTGATAGTAAGTTGCATCACAAATTGCAGCTAATCTCATATTTCATCAGAGGACCAAAAACATAGAGATAGACTATTATTTTGTCAAGCACAAGATATCAAGATTCAGCATATTGGAACAAAAGATCAACAAGCAAACTTGCTAACCTAGGGACTTGGGAGAGTACAACATGAGTATCTACTTAGCAAGCTAGGAGTGCTTAATATCTTGTCCGGCTTGAGGGGGAGTGTGACAATAGCTGACTGTATGTAGACTATAGAGTATGGTTAAGTGCACTTAAGGTGTGGTTGCCTGCTATCATGGTTAGTTACAGCTGTTAGTAAGTAGTTAGTTAATTCAGTGAGAATTAGGAATCTGTATAGAGGGACTTATATTCTTATTTTCAGTTGAATGAAGCTGTTTTCTTCTTCATAACATTTCCTCTCCAACTCAGCTTCTCTCTCACGCAACTTCCTTGTCTCAGACTCCATGAATGGAGATCGAGCTGTAGCTCAACTATAACTTAATTCACTTACGACCTGACACACCTATTCTTACTAGTAGTTGTAATTTGTCCGACATAGATCCAAATTTTTATTTTTCTGGATATTTTGAAATTTCTTCTTCTAGTTCCTAGTGGTATAAAAATGTCAGTATTTTGGGATATCTTTTCTACTTCTTTGGGAAAATAGATATTTCAAGTTCAATCCATTTTTTTTCTCTCCATCCGGTCCAACTCAGTCGGCTGACTTGGTACGCCTCTTGCATTACCAAGACCAAGTCAAGTTTTGCATGATATTTTAAGTATTATGCCGTAGGATTGGTAATGTTACTTGCAGCCTATTTGACACTAGATAAGCATTGCAATTTCAATTTTGTAATAGAATGTACTTTGCAATCGAAATGTATCTTATTTTAAGAGATGGAAAGCTAGTGGAGTGTACTTTGCTTAGCAATACCTCCTCTAGCTCCCTGCAGGGAGATTATTATATTGAAGAATTTGTGTTACTACTATTTTTGCCACTTTTGTATTGGTATAGGAGAAATGGTCGATATTTGAAGCTTCTGCCTTTTAGAACCAAGTCAAAATTAGCTCATTTGTTGAAGTTGAGCTTGATGTTGGTTTTTCATTAGTATAAGTATGCAAATTAACCCTCAATATAAGAAAAACGTGATATTTTATTATTCTAGTTGTTCGTTTAAACCTTTGATATTGCTTTTGTCCTGAATACACGGTCAAATCCTAATTTATGTGCTGTAGAAAGAGCATGGTTCCCATGAATGCGTACTGTATAGTGGGAAATGGATTGGAATTGGGTCAAACATGGGAAGGCCAAAACAAGTTAAATTAATAAACAAGTCGTGATTCACCAAAGGTCGCACGGTATCAAATCGTTGAGGTATAATAAGTCAAATAATGGGTCGTAACCCCTAAATGATCCTATCTCTCATCCACAAACTTGGTAGTTGGATGAGTTACTTAAAAATGGGTTGATTTTGCCACCTTTAATGGTGGATGTCACTATAGGATGAGAAACATGTCAGATGACTAGTAAAATTAGAGGAGAATTATAATCGAATGGTGCGATAGAATTTTAGATCTCTTCATTTCTAATTAGAAATTTTAATTCAAGTCTTGAAAATACACTAAATCTCTTAGTTGGCATATGCGAGCTATCCAAATTATTTGTACAGTAAACTTAAATGTGGTGGCCCATGGCGTAGCCACCTTCTGTTAAGTTGTGCCAATTGACACCCTTTTGCAAAAAAGTACAATATTTAACAAGGCTAAAATTTTATATATATATATATATATATATATATATATATATATATATATATAAATTTTTTCGTGTGTTTACTTTTTTGTATTTTGAGACTCTTTAAAGAAATTCTTGACTCTGCAACTGATGATTGTGGTTGAACCAAAAGGAATACAAGTTATTTATTTTTTATTTTTTAGTTAAAATAAATTTTTTTAATAGAATCAAAGTACAAAGGTGGAGGGGGACATAAATCTTACCTCCAATAAGAGAGTAAATGTACACTTAGTTATCCAAAAGTGATAACTAAATATACCTAAAACGTGGTAAATTGTTAGACCTATGGTGATGTGGCGATTATCTATTTTATTAAACAATCGCATTTACAAAAACAGAGTGTGATTGATCTAGGTCAACTATACCAAAAAGTACATGTGTTCCTGCTTCTAATATGTGATTCAGGGGTGTGATCCTTTGTATGTACATCTGGTGTCCAAAAGTGATTTCTAGAGTTCTCAAAAGAGTAGCAAAAGAGTGTGAGCTATCTTCAATTTTGCTTTTTCCTTGAAAAGAAAAGGCAAGTTGAAGATGGCTATTTGAGTTGGAGGACAGAGTTGTTTTTGCTGGTGGATGATCAAAAAGCTGAGTACTTCTGTTGATTGTTTGCTGGAGCTGTTGCTGTGGAGTATATGTGTGTTTCCTGTGTCTATTTTTGGACAGTCTTCTTGGCTTGGTGTTCTTTTGGGGATTGTTGTCTTTTCGTGTTTCAGCCTTGAGGTTGCTGATTGCTTTTCTGTAGGCCTTGTGTGACTGGTGCTTCTGATGATGGTTTGTTGTTGCTTCTATATCCTGTGATGTATGCTGCTATGTTGCTGAGAGAAGTCTAGTATCCAGTGTTGCAGAGTGGCTAGAGATGTCCATGATGATTGCTGTAGTGGCAAGAGATTGAGTACCAAAGTTGCTAATACCAGACCTTGCAACTGCAGCAATGATGTGGACCAATTCAAGCAATTTGCAGTGATGAGTGAGATGCTGAGTTCAGTGAAGAATTTTTTGCTTGTGTTGCTGTTATTTTGCTGCTTTATGGTTGTGTGATCCTCTATGTTAGATTCAGGATGTTGCTTCTGTGGATTGTCTATTGGCTGTACATCTGTGGCATGTGGTTGCTGTTGGCTCAGATTGTTCTCATTGTTGTTCCTGTGTATTGCTGTATTTTTTGAGGTCTGGTGGTGTAGTGTGACAGAGAGGATCCATGGTGATTGCTGTAATTGCAAGAGATTGAGCACCATTGGTACTGATACCACACCTTGCAATTGCAGCAATAATCTGGACCATGTCAAGTTATCTGTAGTGATGTGGCAGTTGCTGAATTCATTGGTGTCTTGCTGCTGTTAGTGTTGGTGTGTTTTCTGAGTTTGTCTTGTTTGCTGCATTTGAGAGGTGAGGTATTTGTTGCTGGATTTTTTCTGTTGCTGGCATGATCTTGTTGAGATATTCCTCTGTGTTCTTTTAATTTGAGGTGACTTGTTAGCTTGAAATGGTGATGAGGTTGTAAAAGGTGCTTGTTCAGACAAAATTCCATAGCAGTAATGGAGATGTTGCACATGGCTTCTGAAATGGTAGACTGATTCCTAGAGTGCATCATGGTGGATATAGGCCTGTGTTGTTGATGCTGCCTTGTGTAACTGCTGCATCTTTTCTGCTGCTGTTGTGTTGCACATTTTGTTCTTTTAGCAGTAGGCTAGCCCCAGGAGTGTTGTCTTGGACTGTGTCTTTGAAGAAGTCTCTTCTGCTGTTGTGTTCCTGCAATGGCAATGTGAAGGCAGAGTTGAGTGTTTGAGGTGCTGGGAGATAAAAAGTTGAGTAGTTGATGTCTTCCTGGAAGGTTGTTTGCTTGATGTCTAGAGGATGGCTGCTTGTGTGGCATGCCCCTTGTGTGATATTGTTCTATCATAGACCATGTATGAGAGGCTGGTGTGGGGGTTCTTCTAAACTGCAAATAGCAAGGAAAGCTAGGCAGTGTTTCCTGCAAAAGAGATCAGCATATTAGTGTAAAGTCTCTGTCCCAGTCTCCTCTGATCCCCCACATGCTTTTTGTTGATGCCATCGCTTTGTTCCTCCAGTGTGCCTGCAGAAATAAAAAGCATGTTATTAAAACATTGTTTGATCCTAGGCTCAAGTTATTGTTTCTTTGCAGTGGCCACTGTCCTGTTTTTTCCTTTGCTACTTTGCTACCTTTACTCTTATGTATGGACATTGGAGTTTATCTTTCATGTAGTATCTTTCGACCTTGTAAATCAAGCTGCCAGAAATCATGACATTCAATTCTCCCAATTTCAAGTGCATAGTTTGCTAAGTGGTCAGCTAGCTTGTTTCCTTCCCTGTATATGTGTGTCACATTGAGTGTGAGAGTTTCTTTCATTTGCAGCACCTCCTCCACCTGTTCAGCTATGCACCAAGGTGGTTTTCATATTCTATTAATTGTGTTGTTCAGCAGCATTGAATCTGTTTGCAGTCATATGTGAGAGTAATTGTGTGATCTGCAGAATCTTAGTGCTTCTATAATGGTTGTTGCTTCTGCTGTTGTGTTTGTTCCTTCTGGTGTTTCTTTGCTAAGTGTATATATGATCTCCCCAGCTCCATTTCTCACACAGATATCTAGCTGGAGTAAAACAAACTCGATATACTAAAATAATAATCTTTGCCATTGCTTTCCTTATGCCCTTGTTGACTTCCCAACCTAATGAATGCCGATCTTGTTTAATGTTTTCTTGTGGCTGTGGCTTTGAGTACTTGACGTCTTCAGTTTGAGTTCAGGTTACAATATGTATTTGATAATGAAACTTAACTGCAGATATTTTTTCGTTGGTTGACGCTAGCAGTCACATGACCAAATTAACCACGAAATCATTTTCCAAGGGCAATTCCCATAATATCTCATCTGATGTGTACTTTAATAACCTTTTGACCGTCTTTTAAACCACGTATCCAATTTTGTAATGCAGCAGCCATGAATCGGTCATTTCCATATGTCTTTACCGTTGTTAATGATTTCAGGTTACTTAGGGAGCATGACTAGTCTGTAATCTTCGTTGTGATTTTGCTGTATTTGGTCGAAAGCGAGTTATTTGGTACATTTTTCCACTACTAGAAATCAGGAAAATAGAGACCAAAGATTAGCGACCAAAGTTGGTCTGCCAGAAAAAGCGACCAATTTTGGTCGCTAGTATAGACAAAAAAATTGAAAAAAAAACTTAAATACAATAGCGACCAAAATAGGTCGCCCAGTGGTCGCCATTTTGTTCAACATTTTGACCGGCCTGGTCAAACAAAGCTGGTCAAAGAAAATTCAAAACTAGCGACCAATTTTGGTCGCCAAACTGGACCCACGTTCAATTTTAGCGACCAAAGTTGGTCGCCCAGGGATGGAAAAATTTCTGGGGACATAGGCGACCGAAGTTGGTCGCTATTGTTCAATATTAAATTTAATCAGAAATTAAATTGTACTATAAGCGACCAAAGTTGGTCGCTATTGTTGAATATTAAATTAAATAAGAAATTAAATTGGCGACCATCTTTGGTCGCTTATCTAAAGGAATTTTATGGTGCAATAAGGGACCAAAATAGGTCGCTAATTTGTTAATATTTTACCTTGATATATATATATATATAGTTATATATATTTATTTTATATACAATACATTTTATATATTACCCAAAGTTGGTCGCTATTTGAGAAATACAGAAAATTTAAAATACCAAAGGAGCGACCAACTTTGGTCGCTTATGAG